>JAGISJ010000051.1:0-68763 GCA_023375725.1 Nephotettix cincticeps
CAGAGGCAATTTCATGATCCATAATGGTGCTAAGGAATTCGACATCTTGTATAGTATTTATTTCAGTAAATCCCAAAATATCATTCAAAAAATGGATAAGGATATTCTTATTTTTTTCAGTACCGAAGATTTTCTTAAATGTTAAATCTAATTTCGGATCAAGAAACTTGGAAATAGCCATGAGAAAGTAAGATAAAAAGCATTAATAATTATACACAATTGTGAAGAAATATTCAACTAAAATGCAAATATAGAAGTTTTTGTATATCTTTTATTTGGTAGTATTAACCTATATAATATCTATTTCTGTATGGCAAAACATACTACTACTATCTCTCTAAGATACCAGATAGCACAAAAAGTAAGGAGCTGGAGGTTAAAGCGAGGTTATACTCAAAAAGATTTAGCGGGAAAAATCGGAGTAACGTATCAAATAGTACTACAATATGAAAAAGGAACACGAAAAAATTTCGATTGAGAAGTTGTACGCTATAGCAGAAGTGTTATCAATTGGTATTATAGATCTCATTCCTGTATCAAATGAAAAAATCTGTTTTGAAGATGAGGGAGAAGAAATACTCAATCTAGTAAGAAAATATAAAACGATTAACGATCAGGAACTACGTAAGGTATTCTGTTTATTAACCAAGTTTGCCCAAGTTGTTGAGAAAAGTAGTAAAAAATCAGAGAAAGTAAAAATTGCAAAGGGTCTGGTTAAAGCAGGAATTTCTGTTGATACTGTTTCAAAAACAATTGGTCTCTCTGCTGATGAATGTGTTGAAGAAAAAGGAGGTTCTATTTACTGCCAAATAGGAAAGAAGATAAAAGAATGGAGACTGGTGAGAGAGTATACTCAAAAGGATTTGGCTGAGAAAATGGATACAACACGTGACGAAATAAGCAACTATGAGCAAGGAACATGTGGCATTCCAATTGAAAGGCTAAAAGTGATAGCAGAAGCGATATCAATTCCTATTAGAAATCTCTTTCCAAGACAAAAAGTACTAAAAGAAATAGTTGTTTTGACAAAGCTAATACCCGGGAAATGTATAATTTCATAGAAAAAACAGGAGGACACAAAGCAATTTATGCATTAACCAAATCTATCCGAGCTGAAGAAGAAAGTAATGTAAAAGCAGCAAGAATAAGAATTGCAAGGAATCTAGTTAAGGCAGGGTTTGATACTGAGGTTATCTATCGAGCAACGGGCTTATCAATTGAAGAATATGCTGATAAAGAGAGATACGAGCCAAACGGAGGACAAGAGATCAAGAAGTGGAGAATAATCAGAGGATATACTCAAGAAGAATTGGCAAAAAAGCTTAATGTAGGACCCTCACAGATACATCATTATGAACAAGGTAGTGTTACTATTTTAAGTGAAAGGTTGTGGGAAATAGCAAGAGAATTATTAGTGAATGCTGAAGATCTGATAAAGGAAGAAGATAATTATAAAGATGGTGAAGCAGAAAATGAGTTATTAAGTTGGGCGAGGGAATATAGAAAAATTGACAATCAAGAATCACGAGATGAACTGAATATATGGGTAGAATTTTTATTGCAAAGAAAGCAAATTTACAAAGAGAAGATTGATAAAATAGAGGGAATGAAAGTTGCAAATAATTTACTTCAGTTAGGCTTTTCTACTGATGTCATCTCCAAAATAGTGACAACTTTTTTAATTAGATAAAAGCAAGAGTATATTAATATCTTAACCTATTCATAAAAAAATAAGTAAAAAAGATTGAAAAATTGATTTGACTTCACTCGGAAGCTATGGCTCTATGCCAATGCTGATAAAAAACAGCAGTAAATAATTAAAAACAATTTGTTATTAACGAGGAGTATATTTTATGAATAATGGTAAAAAACTTACAGAAGAAATAGAGAGAGTACTACAAAGCGGAGGAGGAAGTGCTCTGTTTGATCGTGAGATAGTGTCAGTGCTTCTAGGAGCAGTTCATGACAGAAAGCAAGCACAAGATGTTACTAAAACTTTAATGGATAACTGCCCAGGAATAGGAGAAATTTTAGGGCGAGAAATCGATGATCTGAAAATGATAGAAGGAATGACTGAACATGCAGCTGCAGCAATTGAATGTGTAAAAGAAGCTTATAAAAGAGCACTCAGAGAAGGTTTAAAGAGAGGCCCGGTAATGGATAGCCAAGAAAAGCTGATAGAGTATGTAAGGGTAAACATAGGCTTTTCAGCAAAAGAAGCTGTCCTGATAATATACTTGGATAAACAGCACCGTATGATAAGAGATGAAGTGTATTTTGGTACAATAGATGAAGTACACCTATCTGAAAGGAAAGTGGTAAAAAAGGCGTTATCAATGGAAGCAGCGTCAATAATATTAGCTCATAACCATCCAGGAGGGAGTTTAGAACCATCAGAAGATGATAAAGTAATGACTAGAGAATTAGTGTCAGCATGTCAAGGAGTGGGAATTGAGTTAGAGGATCACATTATTATGACAGACAAAGGATACTGCAGCTTTAAGGAAAGAGAGCTGTTATAAACCAAATTTCAATTACTTGAGAAGTTTGGCTACCAACTACTACAAAACAATACAAAGAGTATAAGTAGCAAAAAAACTAAGTCAAGAATCTGGAGAGAGATATTGGAGAATTACAAAATATAAAAGATCTTTGTATAATTTGTATGTTAAGTAATAGTTAAAGAATAAAAGTCCTGAAAAAGCTATTCTTTTATTAGAAATAGTTGCAAGATATACAAGATCTTTTTATAATTTGCGTATTAAGTTAATCATAAAGCAATAAGTTGCTCTATAGACTTGAATAATATGCTTAATATAGGAGGGTATATGACTACTAAAAAAACAGTATCATTTGATGATACAGATGGAAATACTTATGAGTTAATCATTGATTCTAAAAAGTTACCAAAAGGACTGTATAGTGCTATTAGGCGTACTGGCAAAAAAAATCAGCAGCCTATATTTGTAGACGAGACTGATCCGAAAATATTTGATGATAAAAGCCGGTTTGAGAAGCCTGAAGGTGTGCCTTCCCCTAGCGATGTTTCTGAAAAATCAATCAATCTTGGAGAAGGACGTGAAGTTTATAACAAAAAATCTTCAAATCGTCAAAATCCGTTTATTCCAGCCTTAAGTAAGATAGAGCCAAGTGCAAGTGAAAATGCAAAATTAAGATGTTTTAAAAATGCAGTAGTAAAGGCAAAAAGCATAGATGAACTGAACGAAGCGATAGATCAAGCACTAAGTGCTGGAATAAGGATAAATGCGTATAGCGAAGGGCAGAAGAGTTTTGCTGATACAGTAATATCGAAAATGCCTTCGATCAAATGCAAAGAAAATGAGAAGGAAGACATAATATGTGAATTGATGCTAAATGGAGCAATATTCAGTTACGATCTATTGCAGGATAAGGGAATAAGTGAAATGCATAACAAACTGTATCAAGAGGTTCGTCCACAGATAGATGAGTGGCTTAAAGAACTGAGAGAAATCGGTGAAAGTGCTATTGAAAATGAAGGAATCATAGAAGACGTGGAAATGGATAATCAGACGTTTTTTATGAAATTTTCTGAAAATAGTAAGGTAAATATTGCAAGGGTATTGGAAGGTACAAAAAATTTAGGATTAACCACAGGTGAGGTAAAATTAGGAGGTGATGTAATAGAAATAGGAAATAGTAAGGTTGAAGTTAGAAGTGGAAAAGAAGGTGAAAGGGATTACGTTGATGTGTCTGATAATAGTGCTTTTGAGATAACATTTTCTACAAGTATTGGTAGCCTAAAAATTGTAGTCTATCATAATGCGGAAAATGACAGTCAAGTAGAGATCAGAGTAGCAGATAAAGAAATGTGGTCTGAATTACAAAAAAGAGGGGAAACTATAGGAAAAGGATGTTTTTTTGGAGGAATGACGGTCACAGAAGCAGTAGAAAAAGGAAATTTTCCTAGGAGTGGTAAGTGGAGTAAAGATAAGGTTGAAAAGGCAATTAGTAATAGCGAAACATTATCGTGGGTTGATAAGGTGTGTGAAAGAAACCTCTCGAAAGATTTAAACAATCGGAAACTTTTCCTCAATAAAGTTAAGCTATAGCAAAAAATTTTCTAGCAGGGTATATATGTTTATTTCCGTAAAAATAGTGAACAATAATACAAAGAACATTAGCCCTGCAAGATACAAAATAGCGCAGAATGTAAGAAGCTGGAGGTTAAAACAAAAATATGCTCTGAAAGACTTAGTAGATAAGACAGGGATAAAATATCATACATTGCTAAGGTATGAGCAAGGAGCATGTGGCATTCCAATTGAAAAGTTAAAAGTGATAGCAGAGGGATTATCAATCCATGTTAGAAATCTATTTCCTAGGCGAAAAGCGCTAAGAGAAAGTGGTTGTTTCGACGAAAGTAAGATCGAATGGATGTATAATTTTATAGCAAAAACAAGAGGACGCAAGGCAATTTATGCATTAACTAAATCTATTGGAGCTGAAGAGGAAAGTAATGTAAAAGCTGCAAGAATAAAAATAGCAAAAAATATTTTAAAGGCAGGGTTTACTAATGATATAATTTACCGAGCAGTAGGTTTATCAACTGAAGAATATTCTGATAAAGAGAGTATACATTGTACAAGCGAAAACGGAGGACAAGAGATAAAAAAGTGGAGAATAATAAGAGGATATACGCAGGAAGAGTTAGCAAAAAAGCTTAATGTGGGACCCTCGCAGATACATCATTATGAACAGGGAAGTGTGACAATTTTAAGTGAAAGGCTATGGGAAATAGCAGAAAAATTATCGGTGAATGCTGAAGATTTGATAAGGGAAAAAGATTGTTATGAGGATGATGAAGGAGAAAAAGAGCTATTAAGCTTGGCAAGAGAGTTAAAAAAAATTAACAATCAAGAATCACGAGATGAACTGGACATATGGGTAGAATTTTTATCGCAAAGAAAGCAAGTTTACAAAGAAAAGATTTACAAAGCAGAGGCAATAAAAGTTGCGAATAATCTACGTATGTTGGACGTTTCTATTGATGCTATTTCTAAAATAACAGATTTATCTATTGGGGAGCTTGAAAATTATGCTTTCAAAACTTAGCCTGGTTTAAAAACTGCAGTAGTTTACTTACTCATAAATAATATATTAAAATATTATCAGAATTAGTTATATATTTTACATACATTCATTACTAAATGAAATTCTTGTGCTTTTATATTTAATATATAATATTCAAATAGAAAGGTATTTAAGTGAATTTATTCAAGTAGATACTAGAAATTTAGCTTTTCTGGCTCAACTAAAGCTTTAGATTTTACTTGATGTAAATTAAGATACAATGTTACAAAATTTATCGATTACTTTTTGATTGTCCTCTATCATTGCATTTGCTTCTTGCTGAAGAGATTTGATATTTTTTGATGTAATGTTATCCATGTCAGCCGACGCTAGCTTCAATTGCGATTGTATTCTTACGTATATTCATCTGATAATTTACGCAGTCGAGTCCAGAGGCAAACATCACATTTAACAAAGGTTTTATCCATCCTATTTTTCCAAATCTCTTTGAATTGGCTATGCTTCTGTCTGTTCTTCCAGTACCTATCGATAACAGTAGAATATCATCATTTGGAAATAACCTCTTACCACTTGCATATGCACAAGCCGCTGGATTATTTGCAAACACTCCACCATCTATCAATACTCTCTCTGTTTGGCTAATTTTCAGACGTTTTGGTGTGAAGTACGTTGGAGCAGCTGTTGTAGCTCTGAGTGCATCTTTCAACTTAATGTTTTTTTCTTTCCAACTTTTGAAGAAAAATTCACAACTATTGTGAATGTCATAACTGGTGAGTAGTAGATTACTCGCAACATCGGCCATAGTACTTTCACCAAAGTATTTGTTGAGAATAAATTCCATATTTCTATATGAGTACTGAGAACCACTCAGCCAAGAAGCAATTGATTTTCTCCAAAATGATGATTGAAAGATATATGCTCCATACTCTTGATAAAGTTCAACCAAATCATTGGCTGAATATTGAGGATTTTCCTGTTCATCTTTTTTACATAAACCTGTTACAACAATTCCACCAGTTGAGGTTCCTGCGATCAGATCAAAGATTTCAGCTATCGGTTTCTTTGCCATCTTTTCTATTTCTGCTAGAATAATGGCTGGTATTATGCCCCTTATGCCTCCGCCATCAACAGACAAGATATATCTAGTCATTGTAAAATTCAGTCGTTATTTGTGTTTGTGAAGAGCTTCAAGTTCGTTGACTTCTTCAGTGAGGTTTTTCACTCTCTCTTCAAGTCGATAGACTATTTCTATTAGTCCTTGGTTTTTTTCTATAAATTTATCATTGATTTGTACACGTAAGTCGAGTTTTGCCAACCACCATATGAACCCTATAGTCTGTACAGCTATTGTTATTATTACCGCTATTGGGATTTTTTGCTTTTTCATGCAAGAATATTAATCCATTATGGATAGTTTTGGAAGTTTATATACAGATTATAGAAACTTATAGCTTCAGTGATTACTCTTTGTTGATTCGTATCGATCCTCTGCTTCTGCAAGTAGCTTAATGATTTCCCTATAAGGTTTATCTTTATTGTGTCTTGATTCCACTACAGCCATATTTCTAGGTCTTCTTCCATCTTTAGCTGTAGCAGTGGGATCTGCACCCTTGTCTAATAAAAGCTTAACAACCTCTAAATGGCCTTTATCTGCAGCATGATGCAAGGCTGTCCATCCCATATATCCACCTGTTGCACTTATATCAGCTCCTTCCTCTACAAGAAACTTTACAACTTGCAGACACCCTGCACTAGATGAATAATGCAAAGCTCTCATCATAGGAATTTGTGTGTTAATATCTAATAGGTTTTTTACTGAAAATTCTATAACTGCCAAACTGCAGTTCTTAGAGGCAATCTGTAGTACTGCTTTATAATTACCCACAGCTTTACTCTTTGTATAGCAGCATGTAATGACAACACATATAATTGTTATCATAAGCCATAGAAAATTTATCTTATTCTTTATGTTCTTACTTATTTTGTTCATGTCTAACATTTTTTAGAATTAAATAATCATTTGCTTAAGTTTCACTTAAACAGCTTTGCTCACTGTTGCCTCTACTATAGTTTGATATCCTCTATTATTCAGAATATGTTCTGCCTTGCTAATTACCCATTCACCTTCAATTTCCTGACAAAATCCTGAAAGGCTGATCTTAGCTTCTGCAAATAATTCTGGATTACCAGGAACAGTTACATTTAAGTTTGATGTACTACGTTTTAATTGTCTTAACTTAGCTGCTGCTGCACTAATTGCTGATTCTGCAGTAGAGTAAAGCGTTTGCAGAGTATAACTTGGACCCTCATTTCCCACTTTCTCTTCTATAGTTTCTCCCTTTTCATAACTGTGCCATTTTGCAATAACAGATCCATATTTGTTACGCACATTAAAATTTACCTCCCAATTTATAACATCTTTAGGTGTAAGTACTGTTGTGCCTAACATCTTTCCAGTTGCTGATTTTGCTTCTCCCTTTGGAATAAAAATTATATATCCTCCTGCTGGTTTTACTAGTGCATCATATTTTTTGCCTAACCCTTCCAAAAAACTCATGTCGCTTTCATCTGCTTGAATGATATGTGGTATAAATATATTTTCAAATCTTCCAGCGACTTTACCTTCATACCCATGCTTTTGTGCTATTTCTTTAATTAAATCTCCTAAGGTAATGTCCTTCCATTCCTTTGATTTTCTTTCCTTTAATGATCCTCTTAAACTTGCAGCATCACATTTTATTCTTAAAGTTTGCGGTGGACTTTGTATTGTAATTTGATTTGCCTTATATACCCCCATAGGTAATAAACCTGTTTCTCTTATATCCGAGAAAAATTTGTAAATTACCCTTAAGTTCTAAAGCGCTAGAGCTATAACTAATATGTATCTCAGCTTCGTCACTTGTAGTACCGGATCCATCAGTAACACGTAATAATATTAAACTCTTTTTTAAAACCTCTGTTACTGGGTTATTTTTTGCTACTATATTAAAGTCTGGTGTCATTCATCTAAAATATTTATAACGGATTCTTTCGATATTTTCTGAATTTTAGGAAGCTTAATCTTTAATCCAGCGGGCAAAAAGCTTGCGTATTCTGCAAGTCCTGGATTTTCAAGCAATACTTCCTCCACTGCTCCACTACTGTATCCATAATGTTTCCAGCAAATGTAATCCAACATTTCGTTTTCTTTAGTGTAATAATAAATCACTTGCTGTAACTTTTTAACTTCAAAATAAACTCAACTTTTCTTGGTTTTCCATCAGGAAAAAATAATATCTGTTTTTCTTCTACATTAGTAATGACAAAATTCCCAAGTACATTTCCTGAATTATCAACCAGAACGTGTGGTTCTTTAGTATCACGTATATTTTTTAGCTGTTCTAAGCCATTACTCTGATAACGTGGATAAATTACTCCTGTCAAATCAATACATTCAATTCCTGAGCCAATGTTTTGTAGCGACGTTTTTTCAATACATTCAATTGTATACCACCTTTCTTCTTTAATGTATCTTAGGCTTGTTAGTTCAAGCTTACATTTCCCAAGCAACATTAATGCAACTCTTCAACTATATCAAAAAGTGCTCCACGTGCTTGTTCTCTAAACCTTTCTATTACTGCATCAGCAACACTGCGCACATCTTCAGACTTAATGTTGATATTAAACGTTTGATAGAATGCTTGGTTATATACTTTCGATTCCCTATTTTCATATCTACTTTTCTTAAATGCTTTCTCAACTTCTTCTTGTTCTATAGCTCTTTTTTCTTCTATAACACTTTTAATTTTAAAATTCTCAAAATTGCTTTTGCTATTTTCTGAAAATTGTTTAATAGCACTATTATTTGTCAATGAGGTTCCGTTACTGAAAATGCTATTTTTAGAAAGCTTATTAACAACATTTCCATTATTTTCAAATTTTCTAATCGGACTATTCTCAGCAAATATACTACTTACTGTATTTCCCATCCATGAAAAAGCTTCTCCTATAGGTTTAATGAGTGATTTCCAAAAGCTAGAGAAAAAGTCTTTCACTTTTTGCCAGTTAGTGATAACAAGAGCTGCACCAGTGACAAGACTTGCTACTAAAAGTCCAATCGGGTTACTCATTACAGCAAACGTTATTGCTCTTAGCCCTGTTATTACTGCAGGAAAAACTATACTTGATAAAGATGAAAATGTTGCCAGTATCGTTGCTTTAAGACCAAAAATTGTACTTCCTAATAAAGTAATTCCATAGCCTACTCCCACTACTAAGACTTTCAAACTTATCAAAGCTGCTAAAGTACTCATGATTGCCGTAGTTAAAATTGGATGTTTTTCTGCAAAAGAAGCTATACGCTCTGTTATTGCTTTCAAACTTCCAGCTACATAATTTAAAGTAGGTAACATTACTGACCCTAGATTCATACCAGTTTCAGCTATTACGTTTTTAAGTAATTGTAATTTATTAGCTGTAGTATTTGTACGATTATTAAACTCTTCCTGCATTGAAGCGTTATATTTTTCTTTATCAGCTAAATGTTCAATAGCTTTCTTGTAAATGTCTAAGCTTCCTACTAAAAGAGCAATGTCATCTTGAAACCCAGCACCAAATAGATTCATAAGAATACCGGCACGCTCTTGATCATCTATTTCTTTTAAAGTTTCAAGAAATTGCAATATTGCCTCTTGAGGATTTTTTTTTAATAGTTTGTTCGAGCTCTTCTATACTTGTTCCCATCTCATCTAATGCATCGTGAAATTCAGGACTTTGCTCTCTTGCGGTCTGTAATTTACTAAGAAAGTTATTTATAGCAGTTGCTGCTTTTTCAGGTTGTTTACCTAAACTTATGAACGCACTTGCTAATACCAAATCCCATTATTAGGAGTGCAAATAGGAGACATTGCAGAGTTGTTTAATTGTGGAGTAGGTAAGAGAAGTAATAAATTTGCACAAAGTGCTCTCAAGCAAAGCAATTGTATCGTATATCTTATTGCGCAAAATGTTCTGTTTTATATATAACCAAAGCCTCTCAACTGGATTAAGCTCAGGTGAGTACGGCGGTAGGTATATAATTTCAATATTTTTAGGTACCTTTAAATTTTTTGACTTATGCCAACTAGCACAATCCATAACCAGAAAAGCCTCTTGTGTTTCCAAATATTGCGACATCTGCTCAAGAAATACATTCATACAATCAGTATTGACATTTGGTGCAAGTAAGCTAGAGCTCTCTCCATTTCTAGGATTAACCGCACTATATAGATAGAAATTTTGCCTACCTGATTTTATCTTAATCTGTGTTCTAATCCCCTTTTTAAACCACCCACGTCCAATTTTCGAATGTGTGCCAAACCGCGATTCATCAAAGAAAAACAGCTCTTTTTCAGGATGCTTGCTAATAACTTCATTGAGGTTTTTTTTTGAATTCTTTTTGTCTGTCTTTATCTTGTCCATTATGAACTGGTCTTGGTGTGATATATGAGAATTTCATCTTTTGCATATAGCGATGTACTGTAGATTTGCTGATATTTAAGCCGAACTTTTTCTCTATTCTTATTCTCATTTCTTTAATAGTAATATTAGGATTTTCTTCTATCCACGCTTCAACTTGTTGTAGTTGACTTTCCATAAGATGGTACAAGCCTCCACCTTCTAGGTGGAGAAACTTTAGTTTGTCAATGTCATAACTGTACTTTATAAAGTATAGTTATGACGGAATATGACAAAGGAAAACACACTGTATTTTATCATAGGTACCATATAGTCTGGATTACAAAATATCGGTACAGAGTATTAACTAAGGCTATGAAGGAGAGAATACGAACAATCATAGCAGAAGTATCTGAAGAAATGGGGATTAAGATAGAAAACGGAGTAATATCATCAGATCATTTACATTTATTCGTAGTAATACCTCCTCATATAGCTGTGAGTGATTTTGTTCAAAGAGCCAAAGGCAGGTCTTCACGCAAAATTCAACAAGAATTTCCAGAGCTAAATAAAATGTACTGGGGAAAGCGTTTTTGGGGAAGAGGATACTTTAGTGCTACCAGCGGACATATCACAGATGAAGTCATTAATGAGTACATCAATAAACATACAGATGCACATCAGCCTCATTCTATATCTAGTATAAGATTGGAGTAGCTTTAGCTTCTCACCGCGCTTCCAGCGCTATATCCAACCTTTCGGCTCTCAGCCGATAGTGGTTGAGTTTGATTCAATCTAGTTTTTCTACGGCGTTGGAAAGGAACAAATAGTTTGTCTTCTCTTCCAAATTTTAAGTGCTTTATCCATGAAGTTACTGCGTTCCTTGAAATGCAGCATACTTTTGCTACAGCTGTTATACCGTGCTTTTTTGCTGCAATTATAGCATTCAGTTTTTTTGCAACATATGCATTATTTCTTACTTCCTTCAGCATTTTTCTTGCTGATTCCACTACTTTTTCATCCAAAAATTTTGATTTTAATGCCATTTAAACCTCAACTACTTCACTTATTTCAGTATGGCTTTTTTTCCATTATTGTCTATCTGCCCTCTGTGTAATGGGAATTGGTATAAGCTACTTGCTTGATCAATTTCTAAACCAAACTGTTTAGCATTACCACCAATTCTATTCAGTGTAAGAACCATTTCTTTTGCTTTAGCAGCGGTATTGTCTGAGAGATGGTTTATTATGTTACCTACATTTTCCATACCATCAACTTTAATTCCATAGACGTTGGATATTTTCGCAATAGCATTACCAGCTTCTTCTGCCGACATATCAAACGCTGTGGTCATTTTAGCAACTACTGTTGTAAACTTAATAAGATCATTTTTGTCAATACCAAGCTGACCACCACTTGCAGCTATTTGTGCTAACTCTGCTGCCGATAATGGTATAGTACGTGACATCTCCTTTAGTTTCTGCGCAAATTTATCAACTTCTTTTGTTTCATCGTCAAACTTTACTACTTTTTTAACATCAGCCATAGCACTCTCAAAATCAATAGCAACTTTGATTGGCGCTGCAAGCGTTAGTCCAAGCCCAATAGTCTCTATTATTTGTGACTTAAAATGTGCTTTGCTTGCTAAAAAACTTTGGTGACTACGTATTGCAGATCCAAGCTTACCATACTTGCCTTTCAGCGCTTCAATGGACGAGCCAAGTTTATATTGGTCGCTTACTAATGACTTAATATTTCTTCCACTTTTTCTTACTTCTTCATTAAATGAATGCAAAGCATCTCTCTTTTTCAAATATGCTTCTTTTGCTTTTGTTGCGGAGGTTTTGGCCTTGTCAAACTCTGCTTTTAAAGTTTTGCTTGGTTTCTCCACCGCTTTCATTTGTTTAGCTAAAGATTTTACTTGATCTTCAAAGCCCTTCCACGACCTCCTGCTGGTCAAAACATCATGACCTAACTGTTTAAACTTTGATACTGACTTGAAAGATGAATCAAGCTTTCTTATATTCTCACCAAGATTAGAGAGTTGACTACTACTTCCCTTTATTACAGTATTAAAACTGCCATCTAAAACTGCTCCGATTTTTATAGATAATGTTGACATTGTACCTTCCTCGCTGCTTTATGCCATAAGATAAATTCATTAATCTCCATATCAAGTATTTGTTCAACCCCGCCTCCTACAACAGAGCTGAACATTAATACTTCTAATCTCAAGTTTTTTGGATAATCGGTGAAAAAAAATCCTTTAATACCTCTTGAATTTTCACATAATCAGCAATATCTAACTCTTCAATTGCTTCTTTTGCAACTGATGTCAAATTAGCAGTCAAAGTTACTTCTTTACTAAGGTCACTACCATTTAAGCGTTCAATTGCAAGATAGTCTCTAACTTTTGGACGTCTAACAGTAAGTTCTGAGACAGAAATTCCATCAACTGTAATTGGGTTGTTTAGTGTTATAGTGTGCATTATTGCCTCCTTAAAATAAAATTTCGAAATCTTTTCATATGCCTAAAACCGTTTGCAGCAAGGCCATTTGATCAACACCATTTATCTTCCTAATCATGTTTTCAGCATCGATCTCTATTAATTCATTACCACCTATAGTAAGTTTGTAGTAATGGGCAGCTACAGTGCATTTTAGAGTGGCTTTTTCAGCAGGTTTCCAGCTACCAAAATCAAATTCTCTGAATATTCCCCTGAGATTGATTACTACAGCTTCAATATCGTTACTACCACTCCCTTGCATTCCACCTCTGAGTGTCAAAGCTACTGAATTTCCATTTATCAACCCAAATAGCCGAAAGAGCTCTGTATCGTATTCAGAAAAAGTGAAATCTGCTTCAAGTTTCTCCATCCCCATATCGATATTTACTGGAATATCCATACCACCAGCTCTATATTCCTCAGTTTTAATGGTGAGCTTCGGCAAGGTTATCTCATCTATTTTTCCTGCATAACCACGACCATCAACAAATACGTTAAAATTTCTCAGTATTTTCGGTAACACTTTGCTTTCTCCTAACTTATATTGACAAGATGAGACCTGAATATTATTTGCTCAGCCGGATATGGTGGCGTGAACTCAAAATCAAAAGACACTTTCCCGCTTGCAATATTTGCCGGTGTATTGAGTTCTGGGGTTGCATAACATTTTCCACTGATAATTGCTCCTTGTGCTTTTAAATTGGCCAAATAAGAATTCACCCCCTCAATCACATCATCTATATAAGTTTTGGTAATATTTCGATCAATTGCCCATAAATGAGCTCTAAGTAGACTGTCGTTAATTAAGTCTGCAGTGCGCCTTACTGATAGAAAAGCCCATTTTGGATCGCTTGAACACGTTCTATTTCCCCAAAGCCTATAGCCATTTTGATGAATTATCGTTGTTACTTCATTTTCATTTAAATGGTTTGCTCTACAATTTGTATTACCGAGCGTAAAATCAATAGGCCTGCTTGTTCCAACAATACCGTTTATTTCTTTATTTGAAGGTGAGTGCCAGAATCCTTGTTCGCTATCTACTTTCGCTATTAAACCAGCTACAAATGGGCTTGCCGGTTTTTCTTCCCCTTCAAATACTTTAACCCACGGATCAACAACATAAACTCTTGAGCTGCCTACACTTTTTCTCCACTTGATTGCTTCTTCATCATTGGTATTTGGTCCATCTGCTACTATTATGCTTCTCAGCTTTTCTGCTATAGGAATTAATGCTGCAACCACTGGATTTTTGCCATCTTCTGGTAATTGGTGAGTAAATTGAGGTGCAATTAATATTCTTGGTGCAACATGAACTATACTTTCACTACTGAGGAATGCCTCTATCCCTTGATACTCTCCAGTCTCTTTATCAACACCGCCAATTATATTCTTCAGCGTCTCTTCTTCTTTTAATTTTGGATCACTTTCTTTAACTCGAATAACTACTACTGTTGCACCAATCTGGGAAAATATTCCATTTACTGCAGAAGGTAAACTGCCACTCTTTCCAAGCTTTGCTGCTTCCTTTAAACTTCCTGCTATTAATATTGGTTTATTCAGTGGAAACTTTTGCCCGTCAGCATCAGGTGCAGTACCAATTACGCCAATTACCGATGATTTAGCTGTTTGTACTGTCCTCGCTCCTGAGGTAACCTCGATAACATTTACTCCATGTAGAAACTGTTCTGTCATCTTTTGCCCCTTTTTAGCTCTCTTTGCATTTTTTGTTTACAATCATCTAGCAAAGTTTGCAGCTCTTCTTTATTCTTGGCTCCCTCAATTTTTCTCTTGGCTACATCTTCAAGTTCTTCACATTTGATTATTGCTTTTTCTGCTTTTTTGGCTTTTTCCTCGATTATCCTTGCCATTTCGATAACTGTAATACCACGGACTTTTGCTAAAGGTTCTATAATTTCTTTATCCTTTTCATCTATAGATTCTGGTGCTGCTAGAATGCTTTTTGCGGCTTTTTCTTGTATTTGATACGATTTAGCTTTTTGGTGAGAATTTCCAGCGTATTCGTTAGTATAGTTATTAAAATAAACGCGAAGATTAGAAAGTACAGAAAGTTTCGCATTTTCAAGTAACTCCAACTCAATGTCTTCCTTATTCCTCTCAACAATTTCTTCTCCCTCTGTTAACTGATAACTCTTTTGCCATTCAAAGTTTTCTGGCGCTTCATACCAGTTTTTACCTTTTGGCTTGCTTTCAAGTATTGTTGTTTCTACTTGTTTATCATTTTCAAATCTAATGTAGATAGACATTGTTTGTTACCTCCAGAGCTCATATGTGTTAGATAATCCAGGACATTGCCAAGCTTTTAGCGTCCTCTCTACATCTATCTCAAGCCCTGTGGTGAGAAAATTGCTACGTATGTTATAAATTCCCCACTGTATAAATTGACCATAGATTGTGCTATACGCATGCTCACTTGCAAAGAACTCAGGTGTCTCACCAACTCTTTCACCTTCTGAGTGAAGATTAGATGACGTATAAAGTAACACTGTAACAGTTTTTCCTGCTGGAATGATTATGTTACCTGATCCAATAAATTCAGAACTGCTAATTTCATGCTGGTAAATACGTGTCCAAGTAATTCTCGAAATCTCTGACTTCCTTGTATTAGTTTTATCAGGTGTACCTATAAATAATCCTGCTCCTCCATAATTAACTTCATCTTTATACCACATTGCAGATCCAACAAAGTTTATAGTTTTACTTATATCTACATTGCTTGTGTTTTTTACGAATATTACTCCCAATGCAGCATAAGGGTATTTCAGCATATTGAATTGCTCCGAAAATCCATCATACATGAATCTTGGGTATGATTCTCCATAGATAAATGTACCTTTGCTTCCCTCTAAAAAGCACAATTGTCTTGGCCGATAAAAACTAACATAGCTTGTATCATATGTGTGAGTACCTGCTAGTAGTTGTAGCATATAGTCTGTTTTTGTTATATCACTACTCCACTGACCAAGCTCAGTTGTAAAAGTTCCGTGACCAAAGTAATTATTTTTTCTACTTAGTACACCAAATAAAAAAGGTAATGCTCCAGGTTCAATCATGTGACGATTTCTTACTTCTTTCATGATTGATGAGCCGCTTGGTACATCATTTATAGAGTTAAGCTTAGTTGTTAGTTGATTTTCTCTGCTCCTTATCTCCCTCATAATCGATGAACCGCTTGGCACATCATTAACAGTACGGAAGTTATTCACTAAACCTTTTAGACCATCTTTATGATCATTGCCAACACTGTTTATTGCTGCAATATTGGCATTCTTTCTCGTATCAAGTAGTGATAAATTTGTTGTTCCTTTTTCATCAATTCTCTTTAATAACTGCTTCTCTGATTCAGAGATCACTGCTAAAGAACTAGCTTTTTTATTATCCAGATCAGTTAAGTGTTTTTTTTGCACTATCAAGAAGTTCTTTTAACTTACCATCAGTCATCTGTACAATTTCAGAAACTGCACTTTTGTCGACTATTGATTCTAATGCTTTAGCAAGATATGCTAATTGATCTGGAGTACTGTTTACTGCTAAATCCTTAAGCCTCTTTTGTAGTGCATCAATTATCTCTTTTACCTCAGTCATCTGCACAATGTCAGCAATAGCTTTTTTATCTGCTATCAACTCCAGCGATTTTGCAAGATATGCCAGTTGATCAGGTGTGCTGTTTGCTGCTAAATCCTTTATCCTTTGGTATATTGCTTCCTTCATTCCCAAAAATTTAAAAAAGTTTCAAATCTAAATCGTTTAAAATTATTTTTTAGTTGATTATGCATCTTCTCTTTCGGTAATATCTTCATCTATTTTCTCAATTGTGGTACGGATACGAACAACATCCTGCACAGCAATATTTTCTGGATGTGGTAGTGTATATCCTCGTTTGCTTTGGTCATTTGGCATTGATTCAAGTAATAATCACTCGCAAATTTTTGACTTTAGGCCGATAGACAACTGTTCCACTTAAAATTAATTTTATCCTTGTCTCATTAGCATTAAAGTTTGTCAGCACGTGAGTTCTCTCCACCCAGTTTTCTCCAATTGGTTTTCCTGATGTTAAGGTTACTAATTGCCATTCTTCTCTTTCAATATTTTTTTTGTACGTAAGCTTTAATATCTGCAGTGCCAGGTGTTAGCGCATCATATGTTATGGTAATTTTAGTGTTAACCCCTGCTGTAATGCTTCTTGTAACATAATCTCCAGACTCTGAAAGATTACCCATAACTAACTGTAACCCAGGATATAGCACTGGACTTTTTTCTCGCCCTCCTTTTAGGCTTGCTTTTACCGTTAATTCCCCATTTATTCTTTCACGCAGTGCAAGCGGCAAATTATCAGACAAAAAGTTTTCTTTTCCTTCTTCATCTGTTAAGATGAATTCCACATTGGTATCAAATGCTACTTTTTCGACGTTCGTCAAAACTATCAAATCCGATACGTTATTCGCATTGACTTTGCCAAGATTAAAAAGGTGAAAAAGTTCGCTAAATTTTGCAGCTAGCAATCGAAACGTTAAATCTAAATTTTGATGTGGTGTCCAAGTACTTGCATTGCTTGATGATAGTAATACTCCTACTTGATATGGCTGACTCGTTACCCAGCGGCTATTTACTGCATCATATTTGCCAAGTTCTGCTATTTTTACTGCAGTATCTGCATCATCAGTGAGTAGCACTATTGCATACTCTTGTCCTGCATGGCAAAACACTGGTGACCACTCTATACGTGTTGCTGTGCCATCTATCTTTATATCTTTTGGCTCAACATAACTTTCAGCAATGACAGTCTGTGAGGGCATTCCCACTGCTGTTTCTCTAATCTGCACAACAACACGTTTTTTGCCGCTATTTATAAACCATAAGTCTAGACCTCCTATGTGTCTGCTTTCATTTAGAGTAAATGTTTGCGCTAATGGATCAACTCGTCTTGCTGCGATAACTCTTCTTCTTTCTTCTATGGTAATAGTTTTTTTTACCAGTATAAGTTGCTTCTCCATAACTGCCTTTATCACCGAAGAACTGCACTAACTTAGTCCCAGCAGGAATGTTTCTTGGTACAGTAAATCTTCCTTTTATTTTTCCTCTGTTATCAGCAATAAATGTTGCGATCATGTTTTTCTTTCAAATATTTTCTATGCTTGAGGTTGAATAAAAATTCCATCAAACTTTAATTCCTTAAGCTTTTCACCAGTTGCAAAACCTTCAATCTCAAAATTTTGAGTTGCTTCTCGCATAAATTCAGTTTCGTATGAGGTACTTGACAGCAGCTCTGTTGTTTCTTTAACATTAAACACTCTGGTTACTGGACTTTTCCAATTCGTGGTAACCTCCGTCCAGTGATCAATATTTTTATTTAGAGTAATTTGTGCCGGGACTGGATCAAAAGCTTGATATGGATTGATCTTTTCTCCTTTGGTCTGTGAAAGCTGCTCCAGTACCGGTTCAAGTTCATACGGCAACAAATAAGTTTTTTCTCCCCCATCAATATCAGCAATCGTTTACATCTATTGGTAAAATTAGTTCCTTGTTTACTATCGCTGCAGACTGCGAAATTCCTTGATCACGCATATCATCATCAAAAAACGAATCAACAAATACTCCTTTTTTCGTTGTAGGTTCTCTTGAATTTGCATCACTGCGTAGACGTTCCTGGGCAACTAGAGCATAAAGATCATTTATTCCCTTCTTCATTGCTTCAAGCTCATTCATGGGCACTGCATGAATAGCATTATTCACTATTTTCACCCCTTCTCCGTTTTTCCATGTTTGGTGAATGTAGCAGAGCAAAAGTTGTCCGCTAGGTACTTTAGGCATTGATGGTCGCCAAGGGTGAGAAATTCCTTTTATTCTTCTTACCACTCCTTTGCTATCGATAGTAATTAAATCAAAGCGTGGCATTTTCCAGGTATAATCTATCAAAACCAAGCTGTTATCAACTGCACCTCTTACTTTACATCCCTCTTCACTTATATCTTCAGGGCTTACATGAGTGCGACAGCGATAGGTTATTAGGTAACTACTCCCAGGAGCTGGTTCTTTGCCAGGTAATGACCAATCAATATTTCCTGCGTTTAGTTTATAATCTACACTATTTTCATAAATAACATTGCCTTGTTTAACTTGAATAATCTCAAGTACTGCAGAGTCAGGTATCGGATCAATAGCTCCTGAATATGAACCATGAGTAATGGTAATGGTTTTTTGAACAGTTATATCTACTTTTTTAATTTCACTTATTGGAAAATCATTAACCTTCAGTTCCATCACTCTTTGGCTATTTGGCTGAAAAGTATGTGGTTCTGATTCAACTGATTTTATATCCGGATCTTCATCAAAAGAAACACGAATACTGTGAGGAAGTTCAATCTCATAGCCATCAACATGAGCTTTGCCCTCATTAATCACAAATATTTTTTTTCCTCCTTCTCCCTCTTCCTTTTGCAGGAACATTACTTCAAGGCCATTTACGACATAGGAACCATTTGCTTCTTTATCATAACGAGCAAGAGCAGTAGTTACTATGTTTGCTTGTGGAGGTGGTGAATGTTCTATTAATACTCCATTTTCAATGTTATAGATTGGATAAAACTCTCCTTCAGAAAAACGTGGAGAAAGACCTTCTGCTTGATACCCCCAAATGGTAGAAACTTTAAGTCTTGCTGCTCCTACTTCCTGATAGTTTCTTGTACCAACTGCAGGATCACGAAGATTTTCATCCTCAAGCTCTGTAATGGTAGATAGGGTGAAAAAAACACCTATACGAACTGTGGTACTCAGTGGAATAATAAATTCTTCTTTTTTGACTTTTCTGACTGCTCCACGAAGATAGATTTTTCCTGATTCAAGCGTAACTTTACCAGTTTCTCTATCTATAATACAATTGCTTCCCGTTATAACATCACCATCACGAAATATTGCATCACCTATGCCTTTAAGCTTAGAGAGAGCATACTCCTGAGTCTCATTTAATTCTGCAGACTGTAGACCTCTTCCAGCAAGAAACAAGCTTTTTTCGTATTCTTTGTCAGGATTAAAGCGGTTATAATAGCTACTCAGTGTCATAGTTAAAAAGTCACTACAAATGAAAAAGTTTCTCTGGTTGCTGCAGTTCTGATAAGTGGCACAGTGTGTTCAAGCACCAATAAAATCCCAGGGTCTTCAATATCTTTTGGCTCAAAATATTTCTGTCCAGGAGGTACTTTCTCCTTTACCTTTGTACCAACCATAACCCCTAATTCCCTGATAACTTGATTTGCTGCGTCCGTGAAATCGAAAGTAAATTTGAGATAGAGATTATTAGTTGGTAAATTTGAGGGCCTAAACCTTCCAGAAGGGGTCAAAAGCTCTCCATTCTCATCACCTGTGCAAAAGAGAACCTCATCTGCAGTACGTCTACCAAGCTCATTGAGCAGTTTTTGAGATGTAATGGACTCTGGTGGTGTGTCTTGAATGTATTCTATAGTTACTGTACTATTCTCTACAATAGAGCTGTTTTTCGTACGTTTTATTATACCACTACTGCTCTCAACTATATAGTCAATACTGGATTGATACACTGTTTGTCCTATAAAAACCCTTACATCTTTAATAGTGTGGTGATCTAGAGCTATTTCACCCTCAATAAAAACCTTTGCGACCTGATGGCTACTTTCCCAGCTTGTATCACCAATGCCCCAGGCAAGATGTAGAGATTGCTCTTTTATACTTGCTGCTATTGCTGCTCGACCTGATTGTGTAAGAATTGACATTTGAAAGTTTGACCCCTGTATTATATATATACACGGTTGCTCAACAATTCGTCCAAACAATATAAAAAAAGTTTAAATAATTTTAAGGCAGCTTTTGAAAATCAACTAAATCATAGAAAAGTAGTGCACCAATACAATATTCCACTGTTTAAATAAGATTTTTGGAAATTAGCCAGTCTTTCTAACTAGCTTATATCAAATTTCGTTATTGGGAAGACCAAGGTGAATATATTTTATTTCAGCAATTCACTGAAAATCAAACTCTCTCTCATCCGATTTTCATCTGTCTTATTTAATTTTAGAGAAGTCTTATTTGATCTATTAATAAAATAATTATTGTCTTATTCTATTTTTCATAATAGATAAACTATTCTTATTTAAATTCTGCAGAGTCTCGAAAGAAGAATTAGTAATAAATCTTTGATTATTCGAGGTTTTTATGAAATCTAAAAATTCTTTTTCAGGCATTGATCCAATAATTGTTAAATATATAAAGTACTATGCTAGCTGTCTTAATCATACTAACTGCTTTATTGATAAGAGTCTTGAAGATATAGAGCTGGAACTTTTTTGTGAGGTTTGGCCTTGCCTTAGTCTGTATGATAAAACAAGAAGTAGCTTTAATACTTTTGTTGCTAATTTAACTAGACGTCGTGCTCGTAACCTCTTGCGTAACCAACTATGCACTAAACGTCAGATTAACTTTGGTATTGATGATAACATACCAGATTCTAAATATCTTGAAGATGATATAATGGTATACATTGACGTAAAAAATATAATCTCAAAATTACCGAAATCTCATAGAAAAATATGTGAGCTGCTTAAGGTTTCTACTATTACTGAAGCTTCAAAAACAACAGGTATACCAAAAACAACTGTCTACAACATTTTAAAGCAAATACGGGATAAATTTTCATCTTTAAAATGAGATTTTCTCGAACTTTTTTTATAAGTTTTGGACGAATTACATAGGTCACCGTGTATATATCTAGGTAGTTAAACCAGGAGAAAAATGAAAATAATTGGTAGAAATGAACGACTGAAGATGCAAACAGGAACGAAAATTGTGATCTTTGGTCCTTATGGAATTGGCAAAACTAGTTTACTTAAAACTCTTGATGAATCAACAACACTTTGCCTTGATTTTGAAGCAGGACTTCTAGCTGTACAAGACTGGAAAGGAGATTCAATCAATATGCGCACTTGGAATGAGGCCAGAGACATTGCTTGTCTTATTGGTGGTCCTAATCCTGCGCTGAAATCTGATCAAGCGTATAGTCAAAAACACTATGAACATGTATCTGGCAAGTATAAAGATCTTCTTTCTGAAGTTTCTAAATACCAATGCATCTTTGTAGATAGTATAACCGTTGCTTCGCGTTTATGTCTTTTATGGGCAAGGATGCAACCTGAGTGTTTTTCTGATAGATCGGGAAAAGAAGACAAAAGAGCTGCTTATGGGTTACTTGCTCAAGAGATGATGGCTTGGCTCAATCAGTTTCAACATATCAGAGATAAAGACATCATCATAGTTGGCACATTAGGTCAATATCTCGATGACTGCAATCGTCCAACTTGGCTACCTCAATGTGAAGGAGCTAAAACTGCTAGTGAGATTCCAGGTATTGTTGATGAGGTGATCAGCATGGTTGGAATTAAGAAAGATAATGGCACAGAAGTACGTTCATTTATCTGTCAGACTATTAATACTTGGGGATACCCAGCTAAAGATCGAAGTGGCTGCCTTGATATGGTTGAAGAACCACATCTCGGTAAATTACTTGCGAAAATTAAAGCCAAAACTTTGGCTCCTATTGCTTAATTAAAAATTGGAGAACAATTATTATGAAACAAAGCTTTTTCAATATCGGTCAAAAAATTCCCTTTTTCAGTGTGAAAGAATACTTGAATGATCAATCGCCAATACCAGAAGATATAATCTCACCAAGAATTTTAACAAAAAGAGGCTTATTGGTACTGGGTGGCCCACCTAAAATCGGCAAAAGTGACTTTTTGATCTCTTGGCTTGTTCATATGGCTGCTGGTAGATCATTTCTTGGTATGACACCAAGTAGACCTTTGAAAATTTTCTACATGCAAACTGAGATTGAATATGAATATATGAAAGAACGTTTACAACAACTTGATAATGAACTTTTGGATGTGGCTGCTAACAACTTAATCATTACGCCAAAAGTGCACTTATCATTTAATCATGATGAAATAAGTGGAATCAAGGAAATTGTAAATGAACGCTTTAAACCTGATGTTTTGGCCATAGATCCATTGCGTAACATCTTTAGCAGTGAGTATGGAAATGAAAATGACAATAGTGCTATGTTGTTCTTTCTGCAAAAGACTCTTGAAAAGCTACGCAGTGCTGTCAATCCAGATGCTTGTATTGTACTCACTCATCATACAAAAAAATTATCAAAAAAGATGCTGGAAGAAGATCCATTTCAGGGTTTGAGCGGAGCTGGGTCTTTAAGAGGTTTCTACAGTACTGGGATGGTAATGTTTGCTTATGACGAAGAAAGTACTGTACGTCAGATAGTATTTGAGCTTCGCAATGGTGAACGCGTGCCAAACAAACTTGTCGATAAGATAAATGGTCGTTGGAAAGTTGTAGACCAATGGAGCAGTTGATTCTTTTTTTTACTTTGCAATAAATTTATAGGAGACAATATGTTATCAGATTTTTTAACTGATTTTAATAACGCGAAACTGCAAAGCAGTTTAATACCGAAAGGTACAATAGTCAAGGTAAAAATGGCAATAAAGCCTGGAGGTTATGAGAATTGGTTCACGAAAAGCTACACTACTGGCAGCATCTATTTAAACGCTGAATTTACTATCACTGAAGGTCCATATGCAAAACGCAAGATTTTTCAGATTATAGGTGTCAAAAGTGGCAAAGCAAGCGTTGAAGGAGAAGATATTTGGGCAGAATCTGGTCGTTCTATGCTTAGAAGTATTTTAGAGTCAGCACGGAACATTCATTCAAATGACACTTCAGAAAAAGCAGTTATTGCTAGAAAAATCAACTCTATAGCTGATTTTAACGGGGTAGAGTTTACTGCAAAAGTTGGTATTGAAGCTGATCGATATGGAGAAAAAAACAAGATTGCCACTGTTATTACTCCAGAACAATCTGAAGTTGATTGGTTGCCATTTTGAAGTACGACGAAGAGAAGCTCTGGATTGCTGTAATTGAGAGAGCTATCAAAGATGCAGCAGGAAAAAATCTAGAGCTAAAGAAAGAAGCAATAAAATGGTTTGATTCAGAGTCTTTTGAAACTGTTTGTGAGCTAGCTAATCTCAGCTCTAAACGTATGAAAAGTATGTATGGGGGTTTTATGCAGAGAAAGGAAATAAAAGGATTATTGATTGATAATATTAAGGAGTGTGTACCTTACCTAATTCCAAACGGTAATTTTTATCGAGAGAGGACTTATGTTGGCAACTGTGACGGGGATATGATTACAGTTAAAATAGTGGGTAAAGAAGCTGGAAATTGGCGTAATTTTACTAAAGGAATCAGTGGTGATATTATTGATCTTTGGACTTTAGTTAAAGGTGATATAAATTACGCTAAGAAGTGGTTAAATACTAAAGAAAACACAACAGAACATAAAATTACATCGTTTTCAGCAAGGCATTACTTGAATGATAAATCACCAATGCCAAAAGATATAATAGGCCCAAGAATTTTAACTCCAGGCGGTCTTTTGGTTATAGGCGGAACTCCCAAAATAGGAAAAAGTAATTTTCTACTTTCCATGTTAGTACATTTAGCTGCTGGAGTATCATTTCTTGGTATGAAGCCTGCAAAGCCACTTAAGATATTCTATCTACAGAATGAAATGGAATATGATTACACAAGAGAGCGCTTACAGAAGTTAAGAGTCAGCAAGAAAATCCTTGATGAAGGAACAGAAAACTTAGTTATTACTAAAAAAGTACAGTTAACTTTGAATGTGGAAAAAATAAAGGAAATTATGTCGGAAAATCTCGATGTAAAAACAGTTGATCTTATAGTAATAGACTCTGTTTTTGATTATAGGAGTATGATCTCTTTTCTGCAAAATAGTATTGATGAACTACGCTCTATAACTAATCCTGCTGCTGGAGTAATAGTTACACATTACACCAAAAAAGTGTCAACAATCACGTTAAAAAAGAATCCATTTCAAGCATTGAGTGGTGCTAATGTTTTAAGAAGTTTATATACATCTGGAGTAATGATATTTAGGCCAGAAAGGAATACTCTGCAATTGATGTACGAACTTAAAAACGGCAAACCAATACCAACAAAATTCATAAACATGGTTAACGGACGCTGGATAGCTACAGCTTAACCAAATTTCTAAACTTTAAATATATTGGAGATTTTATGGATATCCATTGTGATTTTAATACTATGGCTTCAAAAAAAAATGGAAGCTATAAATTATCAGAAGAGAAAGAACAGCTAAAAGATCAACTTTTACTAAATATCAGGTCTTGTCTTTCATACCTATTACCAAGAGGGATATTTCATGGTGACAAGTTTTATGTAGGCAATATACAAGGTGATAAAGGCAAGAGTCTAGTAGTAGAATTAAGTGGCAATGAAGCTGGCTTATGGCATGATTTTGCAACAGGAGAAGGTGGTGATATTATCGACCTTTGGGCGGGAGTAAATAGAAAAAGTACAAGAATAGAGTTTCCTGAAGTAATGGCTTCTATAGCTGAATGGTTTGGAAAAAAACATACTAGGAAATATAAAAATCTAGAACAATTTTTAACATGCAGTTGGAACTACTACGATGAAAACAATCAAGTTATTGTCATAGTCAACCGTTATGATCTTCCCGGAGGAAGAATATCGTCCTTTTGATGTGAAAAAATCTATTTTTACTGCACCAGAAGTAAGGCCTCTATACAACATTCCAGAAATCTTAAAGTCTGATAAAGTTATTCTGGTTGAAGGAGAAAAATGTGCAGAAGCTCTGATAAAACAAGGTATTACAGCAACAACAGCAATGTCTGGAGCAAATGCACTTATTGAGAAAACAGATTGGACTCCACTTAAAGGTAAAAATATTATTATTTGGCCAGATAATGATGAACCAGGTAAAAAGTATGCTGAAAATGCTACTACAAAACTTATTAGTTTAGGTATTGCATCACTTTCTATGATAAAAATTCCAGAGAATAAACCGAAAGGCTGGGATGCTGCTGACTATTTACAAGAAAGCACAAACGTCTCTGATTTTATCAAGAACAACGCAAAAAAAGTAATGATTAAACCGCCACTAAAGATTTTAGACTGGAGTGCAGAACGCTTTGTAGGTCCGGTACCAGAGCAAAAGTTTCTTGTTGAGGGAGTATTTCCTTTAGGAGTTACTTCAATAGTGGCTGCTATGGGAGATACAGGTAAGGGCATGCTTCTTCTTGATCTAGCACTTAAAGTTATAAGTGATAAAGATCAGATATGTAGTTTTGGTTCATTTGTTACTGAGCATGGATCAGTGGTAATTTTTTCAGCAGAAGATGATGCAAGTGAGATACACCGCCGCTTAGAACGACTCGACCCTAAGTGCGAAAGGTTAAAACATAAAGATAAATTATTTATTGTACCACTGCCAAATGTCAGAGGATCACTTACAATACTCAGAAATGTTCGTGGTAAAATCGTTGAAATTTCTCCTGAATTTGAATCAATCATGAAGCAGCTCGAGGAGATAAAAGATCTAAAACTGATAGTATTTGATCCACTTGCTTCATTTATTCATGCAGATATAAATGCTGATCCTGCTGTAGGAGATTATCTGATGTGTTTGCTATCTGATCTAGCGTGTAGTACTGGAGCTTCAATTATTACTGCTCACCATATGAGAAAACCAAAAGGAGAAAAACCTATACTAACTGTTGAGCAAGCAAGAGATGCAATCAGAGGTACCTCTGCCCTTGTTAATGGTGTTAGATGTTCATATGCTTTTTGGCCAATAGAAGATACAGCTAAGCTAGAAATCTTTAGGTCAATGGGTGAGACTCCAAGACAAAATGCTTTATTTTCCGGGGCAGTTGTTAAAGCAAATGGGTTAGCTGATCGCACTGTACGTACTTACCTAAGAAATCAAGAAACAGGACTACTAGAAGATATAACGGCACAATTAAAAGTTAAAGACATTAGTGATAAAAGTCTTAAGATATACCTTATCAATGCAATTAAACGATCTGCTATTGCAGGACATCCATTTACTCATACAGGAAGCACAGGAGTATATAAACAACGGCATAGGCTACCTGAAATCTTTCACAGTATGGGAAGAGATAGATTAGAACGTGTGGTGCAGGAGCTTTTGCAGGCAAAACAATTAGTAAAAGGAATGTCTAAAGGTTCAAGAGAAGATAAGTGGCTTGACGTTATAACAGGACCATTTGCTTGTGGTATAGGAAAATTCACTCCTGGAGCTGAAGATTTTAGCTGTAGACAAAGCTTATAAGTCTCTATCTTTATTTACAAATCCCTCATACAGGTTTAAAATACTATAAATAGGGATTTTAAAATATACTATCAGTTTTCTTAATATATTATCAAATTATTTATCATTATATGATACAACTTACAGCATATTTATAGTAAGGTGTTAATCATGAAAGAGGCAAAGAAGAATCCAGTAGTTAGATTAAAGGCTACAGCTAAAGAATTTAATTTTCTTAAATTAAGAACAGATCAAGCTAATAAATTAGCGAATTCCGGTGAAACAATGTTCTTAGATTTTCAAAGGATGAATTTTATTATTAACGGAAAAGAGATAGATAAAAATCTTATTATTGCATTTAAGGAAGGAGCTAAAGATTATAGAAATGAGATTTTTAACCGTGATAATTTTGATAATCTATCCGAAGAAGGTAAAGCTTTTATGGAACCAGTACTTAAGGAGCTTGATCAAGATAGACTATCTGAAGTTTGGGAAAATCATTGTAATAGCCCTACAGTTGCTGATGAGAAAAAAACTAATGAATATAGAAAGGAATTTGAGAGATTTTATAACACAGGGAGAAGCTCTTATCATCTATTCTCCAAAAAAGATTACCGTGCATTAGCAAAGGAAACTTTCAAGGAAATGTTTAGATACGCTGAAGCAGAAATACCAAGTGATGCTATTTTAGAAGAGTTAGTCACCAATTGTAATCAAGCAGGGTATGGGGCTGGTATATTTAATGAATCTCATGCAGCACTCAGTAGTTGTAGCTTAATTCCACACAGTCCTAGAAAAGCGCTAAACATTTACTGCACTGATCACAACTGCATAAAAGTGACGTCTGATATGGCAATGCCTATAACCACGGTTGACAATCCGGAAGAGAAAATATGCGACCTATCCAGCTCATTAGAATTCACACTCGAATCTCAAAATGACAAAGATGATATAATATACAAAGAAGGTAAATTATCACTCACTATTCCTGAAGAGTTAAAAAATTATAAAGATAATGGCAAGAGCTTGTTTGACATTATTAAAGAATATTTTCAGAAATTTTGTGCAGAATTAGGATTTAAACATAAGACAAAAATACAAATAGAGCATGACTTAGGTACTCAAATCAAAGTAAGTAACTACTTAGGTGGTACAATATCAATCACAGGATCAGATGCAAATAAAGAGTTTATCCATCTTTTAAGCAAAAATCTCAGAGGGAGATTATTGGAATCAGGAGTTGCTTTAGGAGATGAAGATGTTGATGGTATTATTGAAGTTAGAGTATCTGCAGTTATGGATCTACTTAGTGATTATGCCAAATTGGAAGATAATAAAGAAAACAGGGAGTTATTAATAAGTGAAGTAGCAGATAATTTAGGGCTTTCCTTTCAAGGTAAAATATCATCAGAAGTATTAGGCTCTTTACCTTTTTTGATAAAAGATAAGGTTAATCATAACCAAGTGCAGTTTGTTGTAAATATTTTTACCAATTTAATTATTGAAGGGAAAAGCGAGATGTATGAAAAAAAGGGTGCGATTAATGCAATTGATGCAATTCATCAGAAGGTAGATAAGGCAATTGTTGAACAAGAAAAAAAAGCAACCAATAAACAAGATATAGAAAATGATAAATGGACAGATAGAATCAAAAAACAGAGATTATCTATGGAACCACATGAACATTTACATTAAAGACACTGGTATGCTCTTTAAATATCTTAGAGTTTAATCTATTTTTTTTATTCAATCTACTTAATCAAAAATATTAACTTTGGAGCCAGAAACTACAACCTATTATAAGCTATGATTTCAATTAAAAAGGGATAAGACATCAAATGGTTGAATTACATTCCTGATTCCTGGGTTATTCACTAAACAGTTAGAAATCAAGGAAGCTAGAACCTGCATAAAACCGAGACTTTTTGACCTACATTCCTAAAAGCATCCCTAGTAACTACATACTTAAAGTTAGCTAATATGGCTGATTTTACCATTCCTAAAACTCTTATATATATATATATATAATAACAATAGTAATAAATAATAAATAAAATAAATATATAAACTACAAATAAATAAAACTTATCAAAAAGAAGGAAGATCAAAAAGACCACCGAAAAACATTATTTAGATTTAATGAAAAAATACAATTTAGAGACAATTGCGGTTAGTACGATTTTAAAGGGATTTTACGACTTCAGGGTACAATTGCATCACTGAGACCTAAGTTGCTCATGTAGGATAGCTTAAAACTCAATTACGAGGCATTTCTCTTGCTTTAAACTTTAATCTTTGTAAAAGAAGTCCTTGTTTAGCTTATCACGTTTTTTATCGTTGTAAAATATTTTTTCAAAATAATAAACCAGATGAACGGCAAAGAACAGAAGCGACTGCGAGACGGAATGCTTTGTGTTGAAGGCCTTGTTTTCCTTTTCTACCTTACTATAAACTACTGATTAAAGATACAAAAATAAAAAAAGAAGAAAATACAGTGTTTTAAAGCATTTTATGAGTTTAGGTTTGTGTATTCTATCTTATACTAAAGAGCCTCTATAATACCGCTAACAATGCGAATAAAAGGCATACAAACTCTATATGAATGTAATCCATTATAAGAGATGAATAAGTTAGAGTTTTGAGATTAACTCAAGTAAATTGCTACAAAAAACGTCCTGTAGATTGAAACTTAGCAGCACCTAAAGAAAGTATAAAAGGATTGAGACGATAACCATGGTCTTTGCAAGAATATCCTGGCCAGCCAATGTTTTCAATAACGTCGTTACAATTTGCACCAAGCTCTTTGGATAAAATTTCTTTTATTGCTTTAATCATTCTATTTAGTGGTCTTCTAATCTTGTATTCTAAATTGTAAATTTCTGAATTAAAACCCAAACGCTCTCCTAGCTGGTTAATATTGAGGAACTTATATTTTTCTGCTGGCAATCCGCTTTTGAAATCTTGCCAAAACTGAGCTAACAAAACGTGCATAATACCAAGGCGTGCTACTGAATGCTTACTGATAATTTGAATGTTATTTATGTAGATTGAGTTATTTATAATATGCAAATGTAGTATCTTAGGCTGAGATAGCTCAGTGGATGGAACGAGCAACATTTATTAACTTATTATGTTTAATAAACTTATTATAGTATATTTTCAATAAAAAGTAGAATTTTTTGGACGAATTTTGAAGTTACCGTGTATATATATTATGTACACACTACAACGTACCTCTAATTTCTAGTAATGTCAATCCTAACACTGGACCTCGGCAAACAAACGGGCTGGGCAATTCTAACAGATGGAATAATTGAAAGTGGGAGCAAAAGCTTTCATGGTAGCCGTTTCAGCGGAGGTGGAATGCACTTCTTAAATTTTCGTAGGTGGCTCAATGAGATGAGGGAAAGATTTTCAGATATTGAAGCAGTGTATTTTGAGGAAGTAAGAAGACATCTAGGAACTGATGCAGCGCATTGTTATGGTGGTTTTCTTGCCGTTCTCTCTGCTTGGTGTGAAGAACATCACGTGCCGTATAAAGGTGTGCCTGTAAAAACTATAAAACGCTTTATAGCTGGTAATGGCAATGCAAGCAAAAGTGAAGTTATTGAAGCGATACGTGAAAAAGGTTTTTCACCTCGAGATGATAATGAGGGGGATGCTTTGGCATTGATGTTTTACGTTAATAATTTTAGTAAAGATTTTAATATGCTAGATAACACATAGAAAGTGGGTCCTTTCGGCCAGACTGGCGGGTTTGCTGGGTTCGACCCCAGGCCTTTTCTAGTGTTAGACATATTTTGAATATTAACTTTTTAATTATTAAGAATTTAAACATATATGAATTTAGCAATCCACTATTATCCTACTCGAGATCTAGTCGAATATGAGCGCAATCCTCGTAAAAATGATGACGTAGTAAATAGAATGTGTGCTTCAATCAGGGAATTCGGCTTTCGTATACCAATAGTTGCAAAAAGCGATGGTACTGTGGTTGATGGTCATTTAAGACTTAAAGCAGCAAGAAAACTTGGTATGGAAAGTATTCCAGTTGTTTTAAGTGATAATTTAAATGAATCACAAACCAAAGCTTTTCGATTACTGGCAAATCAATCAGCTAATTGGGCAAAGTGGGATGATGATCTTTTGAGAGTGGAAATTCAAGAGTTAGAAGATTTACAGTTTGACCTAAAAATGACAGGATTTGAGCTAGAAAAAGTTCAACATTTCCTTGATGATTTAGATAGTGAAAAAGAAGATCTTTCTGACTTGGTTGGTGATGAAAAAAGGGTAGAAATAACAAAATCAGGTGATTTATGGATTTTAGGTGATCATCGAATCTATTGTGGTGATAGCTCTGTAGTTGAATCATATAAAGCGCTGTTAGATGATAAAATGGCAGACATTACTGTTTGTGATCCTCCATATAACGTTGATTATGGTAGCAGTCAGGAAAGAGAAGATAAAAAAATATTAAACGATAATCAAGGTGAAAAGTATGAGCTTTTTCTCTATGACATCTGTTCCCATATTTTAGCATATACGAAGGGAGCAATTTACATCTGCATATCATCATCAGAGTTTTCAACATTACAAAAAGTATTTGAGGAAGCAGGAGGAAAATGGTCAACATTTATCATTTGGGCGAAGAATCACTTTACGCTAGGCAGGTCTGATTATCAAAGACAATACGAAGCAATGCTCTACGGTTGGAAAAATGGCAATAAACGTGAGTGGCATGGAGGAAGAAATCAAAGTGATCTGTGGTTTTATGATAAGCCAACGCACAATACACTACACCCAACGATGAAGCCAGTAGAGCTAATGGAGAGAGCAATAGTAAACAGCAGCAGATCAGGAGACATAGTTCTTGATCCATTTAGCGGCTCTGGAAGTACACTGATTGCATGTGAGAGAACAGGAAGAATTTGTAGGACAATAGAGTTAGATTCAAAATTTGTAGATGTAACCATAAAACGTTGGCAAATATATACCGGAAGAGATGCCCTTTTAGCCAGTACTGGTAAAACTTTTGCAGAAATTCAAGAAGAAAATTCGTAAAAAGGAGCAATAAAGAGAGGAGGAAAAGAGTGGAAAAAATCACACAAACAGAGTGGGCAAGAGAACAAGGATTTTCAAAGCAATACGTCTGTTATTTAGTAAAGAAAGGAATAGTTGAGCTGGAGAATGGACTCATTGACCGAGAACAAGCAAATAGGGCTATAGAAACAATCAGAGATCCAAGTCAACCGCTGAGAAGAAAAAACTATTCAGAAAACGGAGAAAAGCTTTCCACAATGTTGCTAAAAACGCGAATAAAAAATGAGATGGAACGTGGTAAATTGCTTGAGGCAAAAGCTAAGGCTGAAATAGGAGAACTTGTAGCAGTAGAGGAAGTAAAAAGTGAGGCATTTAACGTAGCAAGAGTTGTCCGTAATAATTTGCTTAATATTCCAAATAGAGTTTCAGCACTGCTTGCATCACTGAGTGACACTGAAAAGATTCATATGGCGCTAACCGAAGAGATTACAAACTCATTACAAGAATTATCTAACGCTAAATTTGAATAATGTCTGCTAAGTTAAGTTTAGAATTAATAAAGTGCCTCATTAATCAACCTGGATTAGATGTTAATGTCAGAGGATCAAACGGAAAGACACCACTGCATTATGCAGTAGAAATTAACGAGCTTAGTATGGTTGCACTCTTACTGAACAGGAAAAATATTAATCCACTGATCGCTGATGATGATGGTAAAAGTGCGCTTTCTTGTGCAAGAGAAGAAATATTACAAGCACTAATCAATCATAAATATGGATCAGAGGGAGATAGCTTGCTTCACTTAGCTGCGATGTTGAATGAAGCAAATGCTGTAAGATTTTTACTTAACAAAGGAGTTAATGTTAATGAGCAGAATGCTTTACTACATACACCATTACACTTAGCGGCAGGAGCTGGACATGAAGAAATAGTAGAAATTTTAATTAGAGAAGGAAACGCGGATAAGGATGTTCTTGACGTGAGAAATCATGCAGCAATTCATTATGCAGTAAACAACAAGAAGCTAGAAGTAGTAAAATTACTTTCAAATCTTGGTGCGAATGTTAATGTAGTTGGCAGCGGCAGAAATGCAATGAAATTATCTTCTTTGCACGTAGCTATAAGTAGTAGTAATTACGACGAAAGGGACTTATGTTTAGATATTGTAAGATGCTTAATAAATGTTCCTAATGCTGGGGTTAACTTACAAGATTATGAAAATAAAACGCCACTACATTATGCTGAAAGGCTGAAAACAATAGAAGTTTTACTAACGCGAGAAGATATAGACCCTTTAATTAAGGATGATAATGGCAAGACACCATTTTGTTATGCAAAAGAAGCAAATAGATTAGATATAGTAAAGATTTTAGCAAGTAATAGATACGGAGCTGATAAAAACAGTTTGCTTCATTTAGCTGCCAGAAAAGGATATGAAGACCTAATAGACGGTATTCTTGGTGAAGGAGTTGAAATAGATGCTGTAGATGAGAGTGGAAAAACGGGAATTTATGTTGCTGCAAAGCATGGTCACTTTAACGTAGTAAAGTTGTTGCTAAAGAGAGGAGCAGATGCCACGGATGTTTTTCAGTATGCAATAATAACGAACAACGCAAAATTAATAAAATTACTGAGCAAAGAGAAGGAAATAGTGCTATTTGGAAGACAGAAGAACTTTCCAACATTTCATTTATTGAGCAATAAATATTTTGAAGAAAGGAAAATAGCAGACAAAAAAATAAAGAAATATATCAATATCGTCTGTGTTTCTATAACAGTATGTGCAATAGTGATAGTGGGAATTTACCCTAACATTATAGCTGCGGTAATGGTGGGAATAGTTGCGTTCATAGCTGCAATAACAATGAGTAATTTAACTCAGAAGTACATAGAAGAAGCACTTGAAAAGAAAATGTTTATTGAACTTGAAAGTGAGAAAACAAGTGAGTGCAGTTCTATTTTAAGTGATGTTGAGGTATCATCTAATGATGGTGAAGAGCTAGCGATATGATATATGCTACATCTTTTTCTGAAGGTTTAAAACCAGATCCAGAGCTTAAAGTATCAGAGTGGGCGAATGAGTATCGAGTTCTAGCATCAACTGCAGCATCAGAGCCAGGTAAATGGAGAACAGAAAGAACTCCTTATTTAAAAGAAATAATGGATTCACTTTCTCCGTCCTCACCAGCAGAAAAAGTAGTATTCATGAAAGGAGCGCAGATTGGAGGAACAGAAGCTGGTAACAATTGGATTGGCTATATTATCGATCAAACACCAGGTCCAATGCTAGTAGTACAGCCAACAGTTGAAATGGGAAAACGTTGGTCAAAGGGAAGATTTGCACCATTAATAGAGAGTACACCATGTTTAAAAAATAAAGTAAAAGATCCAAGGTCAAGAGACTCAGGCAATACTGTACAAAGTAAGGAATTTCCAGGTGGAATAGTAGTAATAACCGGAGCAAATAGCAGTGTAGGACTTCGTTCTATGCCAGTAAAATACCTCTTTCTTGATGAGATAGATGCATATCCAGGAGACTCAGGAGGAGAAGGAGATCCAGTACTGCTCAGTATTGCTCGTACCAATACATTTGCACGGCGAAAGATTTTTTTAGTGTCAACACCAACAATTCATGGAATAAGCAGAATTGAGAAAGAATTTGAAGCAACAGATAAGAGATATTTTTTTGTACCATGTCCGCATTGTAATTATTACCAAATTTTAAAATGGTCACAAATAAAATGGGAAGATAAAAATCCAAATACAGCACACTATATATGTATAGAATGTGGTGAAAAGATAGAAAATCATCAAAAGACAGAGATGCTAGACCGTGGAGAATGGAGAGCTACAGGGGCAAAAGAAGGGGAGAAAAAAGGATTTCATCTTTCAAGTCTTTATAGTCCAGTAGGCTGGTATAGTTGGCAACAAGCAGTAGAGGATTTTCTCCATGCAAAAGAAAGTGAACAATTGCTAAAAGTATGGATAAATACTACGCTTGGAGAAACTTGGGTAGACAAAGGAGAAGTACCAGACTGGAAGCAATTATTTAACAGAAGAGAATTTTTTCAGATTGGCACAGTACCAAAAGGCGAAGTAGTTCTCACAGCAGGAGTAGATGTTCAAAAAGATCGTTTAGAAGTGGAAGTTGTAGCATGGGGAAAAAGCCGTGAAAGTTGGTCAATAGACTACCGAGTATTTGAAGGAGATACAGTAGGTGGAGAAGTATGGAAAAAGCTTTCGGAGCTTCTGAGTCATCATTTTATCGGTGAAAATGGGCTTGAATATATGATAAGTATGATGGCAGTAGATGCTGGATATGCAACGCAAGAAGTATACAATTGGGTAAGGAGTCATCAAGGCTCTGGAAGAGTAATGGCAGTGAAAGGTGTAAATAAAGCGCTAGTACCACTTAGCAGCCCAAGTAGAGTAGATATAACAGTTGGTGGTCAAAAGCTGAAAAGAGGAATAAAGCTCTGGCCAGTAGGAGTATCGATATTAAAGTCAGAGCTTTTTCAATTACTTAATATTTTAAAAGAAGAAGAAGGAAAAGCTCTACCTGGATATTGTCATTTTCCCGAGTATGCACCTGAATATTTTAAGCAGCTAACAGCAGAGCAATTAGTCAGCAAGGTAGTAAAAGGTTATACCAAACAAGAGTGGCAAAAGGTAAGAGAAAGAAATGAAGTACTGGATTGCCGGATTTATGCGAGAGCAGCATCTATTGCGCTTGGTATTGATAGATGGCCAGAGAGTAAATGGAATAGTTTGAGTGGAAAAATGGAAAGCAAAAAGCCTAAAAAAGTAAGACAGAGTAAGTGGCTTGGTAATCAAAATGTACAGTGAAGAATATTTAACTCAAGTTGAGAAAGCAATTCAAAAACTGCAAAGCGGAGAAAGAGTTGTCTCAATTGCATATGGTGACCATGTTGTGCGGTACGGGGAAGTTCAAATAAAGGATTTATTGAATTTAAGACAACGAATTAAGGCTGAGTTAAAAGTTGCAGGCATGAGGCCAAAGAGGAAAATTGTTTTTTCAACGAGTAAAGGAATTTTATAAATGCTGCTAAAAACCTTCAAGCAATTATTTAACAAACCAAAGATAAAAAGCTCAGCGTGGGATGCAGCAGGCTCAGGAAGAAGATTTTTTCACTTTCAACCAGAGTTAGGAAGTATAAACAATTTGCTGTCTCAAAACCTTGAGCACCTGCGTAGTCGCTCTCGAGATATGGTAAGGAAAAATCCTTACGCTGCAAATATAATTGATACGATAGTAAGTAACTCTATTGGAACAGGAATAAAACCACAATCAAAAGCAAGAGATGGAGAATTTCGAAAGAAGGTGCAAGAATTATGGCTAAAATGGACAGATGAAGCAGACAGTAGCGGAGTGAGTGATTTTTATGGATTACAAGCTCTAGTATGCAGAAGTATGATAGAGGGAGGAGAATGTTTTGTACGTTTAAGAACGAGAAAGCTGGAAGATAGATTTTCTGTACCACTACAACTGCAAGTACTTGAGTCTGAACATTTAGATAATAAAACAAATCAGACTTTAGCAAATGGTAATGTAATAAGAAACGGGATTGAGTTCAATAGAATTGGGCAGAGAGAAGCATATTACTTATTTAGAGAACATCCAGGAGAAGGCTCATTTGGAGAATCAGTGAGAGTACCAGCAAATGATGTTTTACATATTTATAGACCATTAAGACCTGGGCAAATCAGAGGGGAGCCTTGGCTTTCTAATATACTGCTAAAGCTTTATGAGCTTGATCAATACGATGATGCAGAATTAGTGAGAAAAAAGACAGCAGCGATGTTTGCTGGATTTATTACGAGACTTGATCCAGAAGCAAATATTTTAGGAGAAGGTGAAGCGAATGAGCAAGGAGTAGCACTATCAGGTTTAGAGCCAGGAACAATGCAGCTTTTAGACCCAGGAGAAGACATAAAATTTTCAGAGCCGTCAGATGTTGGAGGAAGTTATGAAGCGTTTATAAGACAGCAACTCAGGGCAATAGCGATTGGTACAGGGATATATATATGAGCAGCTAACAGGAGATTTAACCGGCGTTAATTATTCATCAATCAGAGCAGGATTAATAGAGTTTCGTCGTAGATGCGCTATGCTGCAACACAACATTATGGTATTTCAATTTTGCAGACCAGTATGGAGTAGATGGCTAGAACTTGCCACTTTATCTGGAGAGCTTTCTACAACAGATAATCAAGTATTTAAAGATGTAAAATGGATACCACAGGGATTTGATTGGGTGGATCCACTGAAAGATCAGCAAGCACAGCAAATGGCAGTAAGGAATGGCTTCAAAAGTCGAGCAGAAGTAGTATCAGAAATGGGTTACGATGTTGAAGAAATAGATCAAGAAATAGCAGAAGATCAAAGACGTGCAAGCGAACTGGGTTTAAGTTTTGATTCTGAGGTTACTGCAAATCAAGAGGTGATATGAAACAACAATGGCTAAACAGATGTGTAATGGTAGAACCAAGGAGTTTTGAGTTACTGTCACTACAAACAGGAAAGCAGCCTATCTTTAAAAATATAAAACATGCAGTAAGAAATAGTGAAAGAGGAATAATACCGATACATGGCATTTTAACTAAAAAACCTGGTACATTTGATGAAATGCTCGGAATGACATCATATGAGCAAATAGAAGAACAAATTACACAAGCATTAGCAGATAGTAGCATAGAGACAATTATACTGGAAATAGATAGCCCCGGAGGAGAGGTAAACGGTATATTTGACCTAGCTGACTTTATTTATGAATCAAGAGCAAAAAAGAGGATAATAGCGATAGCAAACGATGATGCGTACTCTGCTGCATATGCTATAGCTTCTAGCGCTGAAAAGATTTTTCTCACCCGCACTTCAGGAGTTGGGAGTATAGGAGTAATAGCAAGTCATATAGATCAAAGTGGGTTTGATGAAAAACAGGGAATAAAATATACCACAGTATTTGCAGGAAGTAGAAAAAATGATTTAAATCCACATGAGCCAATGACGTCTGAAAGTCTGGAAAGCTTACAAAAAGAAGTAGACCGACTATATGAAATGTTTGTGCAGCTAATAGCGAGGAACAGAGGTCTTTCAATTGAAAAGATTCGATCAACAGAAGCAGGGCTATATTTTGGCAAGAACGCTGTGGATATTGGTTTTGCAGATGGAATTACAATTCTTTCATCTATTAATAAAAACAGGAGTATTACTATGAATGAACAAACTACAACTGACCTAGAAACTGATAATTTAACTAATAAAATCAAGAATGACAGTTATCATGCTGAAGTTCTTGAATTAATACGTTTATGCAACTTATCACGAATGCCAGAGAAAATAGGAGAATTTATAGAGCAGAATGTTAGCAGCAAACAAGCACAAGAAATATTAATGTCGATACTTGCAGAACGAACAATGAAGACTGAAATTTTAAGCACATTACCACAGAATTCGTCAGAAGATTTAATGATGCAGGTAGCAAGAAGTCGTGCACAATCTGGCATTTAGAATATTCGTAGTATAACAAAAGTAAAAAATAAAGGGGAAAAGCAGAATGAGTACTATAACAGAACAAAATAACCTTGGGGATCTTCTGAAATACGAAGTTTCAAATCTATATTCAAGAGACCAAATAACAGTAGCTAAAGGTCAAAATCTTAAGCTTGGTGCAGTAGTTGCCAAAAAGACGGAAGATGGTTTTATTAGAGTCCTTAATCCCACTGGAACAGACGGCACACAAACAGCAATAGGTGCAATAGTAAGTGATATAAATGCGACAGAAAATGCCAAAGCAGTAATTATTACTCGTGGTGCAATACTAGCAGATCATGCAGTTGTGTGGCCAGCAAATATCACTGAAGAGCAAAAAGCTGCAGCAATAAAGCAACTTGAAGGACGAGGAATCATTATCCGCAAGGGAGCTTAAAAAAACTATTAAAAATACAAAAGGGGGAAAAGAAAAAATGCAAAATCCATTTACAAATACAGCATTTAGCATGACGGCACTAACAAATGCGATGAATATATTGCCGATAAATTATGGACGAGTTGAAAATTTAAATTTATTTCCAAATAGGTCAGTAAGATTTAGACATATTACAATAGAAGAACATAATGGTGTATTAAGTTTACTACCAACTCAGTTACCCGGAGCGCCAGCAACAGTAGGAAAAAGAGGAAAAAGAAAGGTAAGAACATTTACGATTCCACATATTCCACATGATGATGTAGTGTTACCAGAGGAAGTACAGGGAATAAGGGCATTTGGATCAGAGAGTGAACTTAAAGCGCTGGCAGATGTAATAACTGATCATTTGCAATCAATGAGAAACAAACATGCAATAACATTAGAGCATTTGCGAATGGGAGCGCTGAAGGGAATTATTCTTGATGCTGACGGGTCAGAATTATTAAATTTGTACAACGAATTTGAAATCACACCAAAAGTAGTAAATTTTGCCCTTGGAACAGCAACAACAGATGTCAAGCGTAAGTGTCTGGAGGTATTGCGACATATCGAAGACAACTTAAGTGGCGAATATATGACCGGAATTCATGCCTTGGTAAGCCCTGAGTTTTTTGATGCACTAACTTCGCATAGTAAAGTGAAAGAAGCATACGAGAGATGGCAAGAAGGAGCAGCGCTTCGAAATGATATGAGGTCAGGATTTACGTTTTGTGGTATAACATTTGAGGAATATAGAGGGCAAGCAACTGATCCTGAAGGAACAGTAAGAAGATTTATAGAAAAAGATACAGGGCACTGTTTTCCACTAGGAACAGCAAGTACATTTACAACATATTTTGCACCAGCAGACTTTAATGAAACAGTAAATACTCTTGGACAGCCACTCTATGCAAAACAAGAGCCAAGAAGATTTGATAGAGGGACTGATTTGCATACGCAGTCAAACCCTCTGCCAATGTGCCACCGTCCGGCAGTTTTGGTAAAAATTAGTTCTAGTTGATGAATATAGGAAAATTATTGGAAGATTGTTTTAAGCATTTAGGAGTGGAAGCCACATATTGTAATAAAAATAAGGCTGGTATTCGTAAAATAAAAGTGCTAATTAAACGTCCCGATACTACGTACTCTCTAGGTGCAGATGGAGCATTAACTCAGCAAATTGCTTCTATAGAAATACGTGATCAGGACGTTACTTCCTTTAGCATAGGTGATTATATCAAGATTGAAAAAATGTTCTACAAGATTTTTGAACCACCATTGAAAGATTCTTCAGGTAAAATATTAAAAATTAAGGCAATAGAAAGTGTTTGATATTAAAACTGGTAACAATATTAATGAAATAATCTCCAATATTGACAGCATCTTAATTTACAAAAGCAACAGGAGATAGGTGTGCCAGAAAATTAAAAGTATTGCAAAAGAAGCTGCTATGGGGAAATCAAGTCTAAACTATTATAAATAAAATCATAGAAACTGACACTCAATTATGTAAATATATCAATAAAAATCTTAATATACTCAACCTACAGATAAAATCAGTAAAAAAGCCTAAAATTTCTCAGTAGAAAAAACTACTGCACAAGAGCCACTTACAGCATATGCTTTACTGAACCACCTGTAGAAAAATCTCTAAATTACTAACTTAACACTTAATCCTCTATTTCTTCTCAACTTGGACTACTTAAAACTCTTGTCACTGTAGGAGCAGCACCATTTTCAACTTCAACATTACTAAGTGCTGTGTTTGCCTTATACGAACAGTAGAATCCTACTGCAAGAAGAGTTAATGCAGCTACAGCAAGTGAAATACACATTGCTAAATGAAACGTTGTTAAACTTGCACCAACAGCAAGTGCCCCAGATAATACAAAAGAAACAGAGGCATAATTACCTTGCCTTTTACTATCAGTGCTTGCTTCCAAGAATTGCTCATTTAACTCCTTATTTTCACTTTCAGATTCCTTGAGTTGCTTTTTCGTTTTTTCAAGTGCTTGAGTAAGTTGAGTTATTTCACCATTTAGATTACTAACCGTTACTTGTTGATTTGATTTTTCCCGCCTTAAATCATTTGTTAATCTTAAAACATTTTTCTTTGCACCATCCAGTTCTCTCTCATTCCCTTCAAATTGAGCTTTTGTTTCATCAAGTTCCTTAGTTTTTGCAGCTAAGTCTTGCCTTGTATTATCTAGCTTACGTTCTAAATGTGCGACCTTTTGATTTGCATCATTCAACTCTTTATTTTTGTTGTTAAGTTGTGTTTTTAGACCTTCGATTAGCTCTTGGATTGTATCTCCTAGCTCTTTATCTTTGCTCTCAGCTTTTTCTAGCTCTTGACTCACACTATTCAGCTGTACCTCTAGTTGATTTCTTTCTTCAGTAAGCTGGGTCAATTCACTAGTTTTTCCAACTAATTTTTGCTTTGCAATATCCCTCTCTTTTTCCAGCTGATCCTTTTCCTGGGTAAGCTGAGCTACTTGGTTATTCAATTCACTAATCTCTTTCCTCTTATCTATCAGCTGAGATTGTGTGCCCTCAAGCTCTTCAGTTTTGTTAGTCAAGATCTGATTTGCATTATTTAGCTCTTCCTTCTTCTTTGTAAGCTGAACTTTCATATTTTCAAGTGCCTGAGTTTTTTCATTCAATTCTTTCTGTAGCTTTTCAAGCTGATTTCTTACATCCTCAGGCTCCCCTTGTCCTAATGAGCTTTTGACCTGCTGTTCTCTATTTGTAGGCATTTTACCCTCCCTGAAATTATGGCTTGTAAAGTTCTGTGTAAAACCCACCACTTCATTTAAGATATCATTTTTTTCTTCTTTTGCAAAAGTCTTTCTCTCTTTAAGTTCTGCAATTTTCCTATCTAAGATTTCTTGTGTACTGTTATGATCCTGAAATTTAATAGATGAGGTTACTATTTTTTTATTTTCACCGTCACTACTGTTGCTTTCAGTTACCACGACTTCAGGATATGCTTTACTACTATTACTTCGCGCATTCGATCCAGTTGCATTGTCTAAAGAGTTGCAACCTTCTACTTTAGGATCTTTATTCTTCTTGCTCAGCTCCTCTGAAAACTCCTTTGCTTTCCTAACTTGATCATATAATAATTCCTTGAAATACTCATTAAGCTTATTACCTTGATCAGTAGCAAACACACCACTTTCAGTAGTATATGAAAAAGTCTTCCTGTCGTCGATAGTAAACGTCATACCATCATATTTTTCAGCACGTAAACCCTTCTCTAGATCTGCTATCTGCTTGTCTATTAATTGCTCAATCAATGCTTTATTTCCATCTAGAAAGTTGCACATATTACCTAATTCTTCTGACAATTCGTTATAGTCTACTAACTCTGCTAAGATTTCCTTCACTAAATTGTCTAATATCTGGTTTCTGCTCTGCTTCCTGTCTTGCAAATAAAATTTCAAAATCTCTGAACAATCACTTATGTTAGATAAACAATTATCAAAGTGCCTATATTCAAATGATAAGCCATGATCAACTTTTGCCCATTTTTTTTCTGCTACACCTGGATCATTCGTTTCCATTATTCCAAAATTCCCTAAGTTAAAATCGAATTCCCTAAATATCAAACATGCAGCTAAAAACTTTGAAAATTGTCTAGAACTTCCAGCGCTTTTTCGCAACTCCTCTTTGAATTTATATTGAACTTGTTTTTCTGAGCAATTCTTTGGATTGATCTTACTCTCTGTAACTGCTCCCTTGAATAGATCGGCAAAAGTATTAAAATTAGATAGAAATTCCGAACCTAAATAAATCTGGTCTTTATCACCTTTAATTAGCCAAATTTTTGGTGATTTGCCGAACAATGCTAATCTATATAACGGACCGGCAATAATTTCCGTTATAAATGATTGTACAGAGTAGTCATCGCTAACGTTTAATGGCTTAATAAAAAACTCTATCCCTCTGCGCTTAGCAGACCACCCATTGCAAGAAGACTTAACATTCCTTCCATTTTCAATTACTTCGAACTCCGAGTATTTGTGAAGAATTCCACTTTCTAAGCATTTTTCTAAGGCTTTTTGTATTTTCTCTCTAGGTTCAACATCATCTAGCACTTCTGTAGATTTAGTCATATCTTTTGTACCACCAGTATACTTTTGCAACTGCTCAGTAACTTTAGGTGTGCTAGCATTTTCTGAAATAGTGGAAAGGCTTTCATGTAAAAGCTGTCTATCATTTTTAACTAAATCTAATACTATTTCTATGAATTCAATATTACTGCTACTCGATGCAGTTTTCAACATTAAATCGTAGATTTCCCTTCTACCACGAGTTTCTATGCTTTTCAGGATTTGTGTTTTTAACATCTTAATAACCTTATCATCTGCAAGTGCTTCTTTATAAACCTCTTGGAGAGCACGATCATTACATCCAGTACATTTCTTGCACAAGTGTTCAATAACCGAAAGACGCTCTTGACTTATTGCAGTCTCTAATAAAGTAACAAAGCTCTTCCTCAATAAAGCTTCAGTAGCTGAATCATTAATAACTTGCTTAGCATTTCTTTCAATCACATCTAATATTTTCTTAATGAATCTCTCATTTTGTACTAATGATGCTGTTTCAAGTACACCATACACAGGATTAGAAGCATTATTTTGCAAAATTTCTTTCAAATCTTGAAGAGCATCTTCATTAACAAAAACTTTATCTAGTAATTCTTGTTCTTTCCTTAGTGCTATAACCGAGAAAAATACAATTTCACTACCTTCAAGTTGGATCGTTTGATCTTTTAAGTGCTGATAAAGCTCAGGGAATTTCTTTATAAAAGTTTTAATATGTCTTTGACCACCAACAAGTAGAGGTAGAAGACTTAAATTTTCTTCAGCAAAAAGCACATCTTGGTATTTCTCTGTCAACTCATCATTAGCAGCAATTGCAAGCAGTAACAATTCTCTTACTGAGTACCTGCTATCATTTTTTTTAGGTTGAAGCACCATTAATATACGGCTTACATATTGATCTCTAACTTGTGATTGTAAATTTAAAACCTTCTTAGAGAATTCCATGAAAAACCCTGCTTCTTCTGGATCATCAAAGTTGCAAATGAATTGACTTTCGTAATCCTGGATATTTTCTATAACCTCAGCTAACTTTTTACTAGCATTTTCATTTACTGCTTCATTTAGAATGTCCTGTATTTTATCCAAAGTTAAATTGTAAGGGATATTGACAAACGAACCCTCTGAACTTTCAGGCTTTATTCCCAATTTTTGATTAAATAAGTCTATAAGTTTAGTATTACCTTTCTCAGTGGCAAGATCCTTACATGTCTTTCCATTAGTATTTTTAACTGTTAAATCAGCTCCTTTCTCTAAAAGTAATTTCACAATTTCAATATCTTCATTTATTGAAATCTCATTATTTGAGAAATACATTAGCATCAAAGTATTTTGCTTAGGAGAAGTATATTGCAACAGAACTTCCATCGTCTCCTTTGTATACTTACTGCTTCGATTACAGTTCTTAGCAACAATTGTTTGTTCTAATTTAAGAGTTACATCAATCTTTGCTCCATATCGAAAAAGCAAACTTGCTAGATTGTGGTCATTGTTTTTTAGAGCAATAAGAATGGGTGTTTCACCAGAAGAGCTCTCTTTATTAACATCAGCTCCGTGCTCTAATAGTAATTCTGCAACACCCATATTTCTTTCTCTGCATGCATAACTTAAAGCTGTACCACTTGAACAGACATCGGTGTTGAGATCGATTTTACCACCTTCTGACAAGACATCTTTGTAAAATTCAAACCAGCTAGCATCTTTACATGCGTTTGTAACAAACAATCTTAATAAAAGTGGTAGCACGACACCCTTTACCTGATAAGATATATTGAGATTCTTCACCTCACTTACTAGCTTCTTTGCTGACTCCAAGTCTTTACTGTCGAAAGCTTTTAGTAATTCTGAGTGCAAATTAATTTGCTTTGCATGAGCTTGCTTAAGCTGCTTCTTTCGTATTATTCTAGTGGATTCTCTTTTACATGCTCCTTCTTTTCCTGTAAGTGAAATATCTTGGACTTGAACTTTTGGCTCAAATTTTAGCTTTCTTTTTTGTTCTAATTCCTCATGAATGGAACCCTTCAATTCTTCATAACGCACAGGCGAACTAGTACCAATTTGTTGATTTTCACTATTAGTATTAAGAACCATATTTTTCGCTCACTACAACTAATCTAGTCTATCACTACAAGATAGTTTTGTCAAATAAGTGATTTTTGAAAGGGCATTTTTTGGGCAAAATATTGCAATAAATAGTGCCAATACCAATTTAATTGTTTACTCTTCTAAAAATACAAAAAAAGATCGTATATTTGTGAGAACAAACCGCGTAAAAATAAGGTTGTGAAAATAGAATTTTGAAATCTTTACAACAAAGCTGTGCAAAACAGTTCGTACGTAGATTTAGTGAAAGTGAGCCAAAATAGATAGTTTTGCGATATAGTAGAATTATTATAAAGAAAAGTTCGTATGTATCGTTTGGTAGACCAACCCATCCCAAAACAAAAAGCTCTCACACTAGCTAGTTTTGGTTGCTGGAAATGGTTGAATTATTTAAGTTATTAGTGGTATATATTACTAAGTTAATAGCAATTCATTTAGAAATAACAGAAAAATTTTTGATAGTTTTATACTCTGAATAGAATAAGCCCCTTTTTATTGATACCGTACTTTTTGTAAAAAATACTAACTTTTTCCCCATTTTTTATTGATAAGGTCGAAAAGTAATAGTTGAAAATGTTATCGAAGAGATTTAAAATAACTGCAGATCGATATAGAAATAGACGAAGGCGTTTTGGTTTGCGGTTCAATATTATTGCCTGTTTTTACAATCTTGAGTTGATTTCTTAGGCTATGCAAGAACTCTAATAGAAACTAGAAAGATTCAAGTGTAACAATTGTTTTGTAACTATATTTACATATTATCAGTATTAATCAATAATTAATACTTGTGAATTAACTGTATTTGGAGTATATGTTACAAAGCGGTGGCAAAAGTGCATTTTGAATTAGAAACGTAGAATGCTCCTATGCAATACATGTGCCGCAGGTTATCGTGTGGCTGCTAAAGTAAAAGTAAGTATGGTTTAGGTATTGGTATGAATCTTAAAAAATGTAAAGAATCTGAAGATTTACAAAAAAAAGTTGAATGTTTAGAAAGTGTGGTTCAGGCTCTGCAGGAAAAAGTAGAGGAAATGATAGGACCTCCAGGTCCCAAGGGTGATTCAGGTTATGATGGTTCTCCAGGTATTCCAGGTTATCCAGGTCTTCAAGGTCAGAAAGGTGATCAAGGTTCTCCAGGTATTCCAGGTTATCCAGGTCTTCAAGGTCAGAAAGGTGATCAAGGTTCTCCAGGTATTCCAGGTTATCCAGGTCTTCAAGGTCAGAAAGGTGATCAAGGTTTTCCAGGTCAGAAAGGTGATCAAGGTCTTCTAGGTTTTCCAGGTCAGAAAGGTATACAAGGTCCTCAAGGTCTTCCAGGCCAGAAAGGTGATCAAGGTCTTCTAGGTTTTCCAGGTCAGAAAGGTATACAAGGTCCTCAAGGTCTTCCAGGCCAGAAAGGTGATCAAGGTCTTCTAGGTTTTCCAGGTCAGAAAGGTATACAAGGTCCTCAAGGTCTTCCAGGCCAGAAAGGTGATCAAGGTCTTCCAGGTGTTAAAGGCCGAGATGGTTATGAGGGTTATGATGGTGTTCCAGGTCAGAAAGGTGATCAAGGTCTTCCAGGTTTTCCAGGTCAGAAAGGTATACAAGGTCCTCAAGGCTTGAATGGCCCTAAAGGTGAACAAGGAGTACCAGGTCCAGTAGGTCCAAAAGGCGATACGGGTGATCAAGGAATACAAGGTCCTCAAGGGGTAGATGGAACTCCTGGTCCTATAGGCCCTCAAGGTCTTCCAGGTCCGAAAGGTATACAAGGTCCTCAAGGCTTGAATGGTATGAAAGGAGATAAGGGTAACGTTGGAAAACCAGGAACTCCTGGAGCAAAAGGTGATCGAGGAGATACCGGTCCAGTAGGTCCGAAAGGTATACAAGGTCCTCAAGGCTTGAATGGTATGAAAGGAGATAAGGGTAACGTTGGAAAACCAGGAACTCCTGGAGCAAAAGGTGATCGAGGAGATACCGGTCCAGTAGGTCCGAAAGGTATACAAGGTCCTCAAGGCTTGAATGGTATGAAAGGAGATAAGGGTAACGTTGGAAAACCAGGAACTCCTGGAGCAAAAGGTGATCGAGGAGATACTGGTCCAGTAGGTCCAAAAGGCGATACGGGTGATCAAGGAATACAAGGTCCTCAAGGGGTAGATGGAACTCCTGGTCCTATAGGCCCTCAAGGTCTTCCAGGCCAGAAAGGTGATCAAGGTCTTCCAGGTTTTCCAGGTCAGAAAGGTGATCAAGGTGTTCCAGGTCAGAAAGGTATACAAGGTCCTCAAGGCTTGAATGGCCCTAAAGGTGAACAAGGAGTACCAGGTCCAGTAGGTCCAAAAGGCGATACGGGTGATCAAGGAATACAAGGTCCTCAAGGGGTAGATGGAACTCCTGGTCCTATAGGCCCTCAAGGTCTTCCAGGCCAGAAAGGTGATCAAGGTCTTCCAGGTTTTCCAGGTCAGAAAGGTGATCAAGGTGTTCCAGGTCAGAAAGGTATACAAGGTCCTCAAGGCTTGAATGGCCCTAAAGGTGAACAAGGAGTACCAGGTCCAGTAGGTCCAAAAGGCGATACGGGTGATCAAGGAATACAAGGTCCTCAAGGGGTAGATGGAACTCCTGGTCCTATAGGCCCTCAAGGTCTTCCAGGTCCGAAAGGTATACAAGGTCCTCAAGGCTTGAATGGTATGAAAGGAGATAAGGGTAACGTTGGAAAACCAGGAACTCCTGGAGCAAAAGGTGATCGAGGAGATACCGGTCCAGTAGGTCCGAAAGGTATACAAGGTCCTCAAGGCTTGAATGGTATGAAAGGAGATAAGGGTAACGTTGGAAAACCAGGAACTCCTGGAGCAAAAGGTGATCGAGGAGATACTGGTCCAGTAGGTCCAAAAGGCGATACGGGTGATCAAGGAATACAAGGTCCTCAAGGGGTAGATGGAACTCCTGGTCCTATAGGCCCTCAAGGTCTTCCAGGTCAGAAAGGTGATCAAGGTCCAGAAGGTCCTAAAGGTAAGCCAGGTATAGATGGAACAAAAGGTACAAAGGGAGATATTGGTCGTAAAGGATTAGATGGAGCTAAGGGAATAAAAGGCGATACGGGTGAGAAAGGAGAGATAGGTCTTCAAGGGCACAAAGGTCAGGTTGGTAGATCTGGTCTTAAGGGTATGCCAGGTCCGCAAGGTCCAAAAGGAGATACCGGAGCTCCAGGTGCGAATGGATTGCCATGTTCCAAGGGAGAATATGGAATAGGTGCTACATTAGCTGATCAGTTTTTACGTGAGATAAGAAAAGCAAAAAATGAAGCTCTGGATGCTAAAAAAGCAGCAGAGGTAGCTAAAAATGCTTCAGAAGATTTCGCTGATCAAGCACTGCAATCCGCAAACAACGCGGAAGTATTTCATTATAGCGTAAAAGATATGTTTTGTACAACAAATCCTACAGATCAAGTTTGTAATGCACGCAGAAGAAGGAGGGAAATTAAAAAATCATCAGTGACAAGCGGAGCAAGCAGACCAACTTCATTTATATCTCAAGTAATAAATTTCTTTTACCCTGCGGTAGGACAGGACGAATATAAAGTAAAAAATGAAATAGAGGAGCTTAATCGAGTGACAAAAATAATAGATGCAGTAGATATTGTAAAAAAATTTGAAGAAGTATTAGGAGAAACAGCTGTGAAATGCGGCATTTCAAAGAAAAGTCTAAATTTTAATCCAGTAGAACTGCAGTCAACCATTATCAATAAGTCATTATCTAATGATGAAAATCATAATGAGTTGTTGAAGCTCTTATGTGTAGCTGCGAAAAAATCATTACCTGATTACAAACAAACTAGTAAATGTTTGGCTACTTTCAAAGATCATATGGAAAAAAGATTAAAAGACAATGAGCAGCAAAGAGCTTTCGTTAATACTGAAAAAATAGTGGCAAATAATGAGCAGCCAAGGAGTTTTATGAGTTATGTCTCTCCTCCTAGTAGCCTCAGTGCTATTAATCAGCAAGTTGTCGGTTATTTAAGGTAATATCATGGAAAAACATATATTTAAAATAGAGGATAAAAACCCGCTCTATAAAAAATTGATTAAACTTCCTGCTGAATATTATATATGGTTCTGTCGCATCTATAAATTGTGGTACAAGAAGATCGTTAAACTGGGATTATGGGAGTTATAGAGCAATTAGCATAGCAAAATTCTCAAAAGTAGAAACATTATCATTAGCCCCGATAATTTGTCTTTTTTGAATCATACGAATATTTTCTATGCCGGTAATGGTAATCTTTGCGGAGTGGAAGCTCTTAAAACCAAGCATTGGCTTTATTCGTTTTTTGATAAATCTATGATCTTGTTCGACAATATTATTTAGATATTTTATTTGAAAAACCATGATTCTACAATCTTCAGAAATTTCTGTATTCAAATCATCAAGAGCAGCAGTATTACTGCCGCTTTTATCAATTACTACTTTCTCAGGAAGGTTATTCTCTCTAAAGGCTTTACGAAAGAACGCAAGTGCCGCAGACTTGTCTCTACGAGCACACAACAGAAAGTCTACAGTATTACCAAGACTATCTAGTGCTCTGTATAGATAAACCCATTTGCCGTTTAATTTAACGTAGGTCTCGTCCATTCTCCAGCTACTGCCAACCTGCTTCTTCCTTTTCCTTACCGCTTCATCTATCAGTGGCACAAATCTGATAACCCACCTTTGTAACGTAGCATGATCAATTTTTGCTCCCCTTATACTCAGCATTTCTTCCAAATCTCGATAGCTCAAAGAGAATCTACATTTCATATATACAGATAACATTATTATCTCTGCTGAAAAGCTAAATCCTTTGAAATATGGCAATAATTTTGAACTAATACGAAACATCTTTGCTTTTTTTTTAGATGATCATATCACTTCTTTTCTACTTTCCTACAAATGTTACATACCAGGATTTATAGATGCGACAGAACCGTTCGCAGTGGTTGTCAGTGGAGACTTTTGGCAGAGATTTACGGCAATTACAGGAGCATACATAGAAGGTTTAAAAAGTGGTGTGAAAAGGGAATTTGGGAAAGGCTTTACAAATATACACAAGATCCAGATTTAGAAGTGCACATGATAGATGGAACGATTATTCGTGCTCACGCTTGTTCGGCTGGATATAAGAAAAACTCCGGAGGTCAAGAGGCTTTAGGACGCAGTAGAGGTGGCTTTTCTACAAAAATTCATGCACTTGTCGATGCGCTGGGAAATCCTTTGAAATTTATGCTTACTCCTGGACAAAGAAACGACATTACACAAGCTGAAGCTTTAACAGAAAATATCTCAAACTCGACTATAGTGGCAGATAAAGGCTATGACAGTAATACTTTTATTACCAATCTTAAAAGTAAAGGTTGCAAAGTTGTGATTCCACCAAAACGAAACCGAAAAATGCAGAGAGAGTATGACAAACATGTTTATAAAGAGCGCCATCTGATTGAGTGTTTCTTTGGTAAAATAAAGCATTTTAGGCGCATCTTCTCTCGCTTTGACAAGACTGCTGTAGTATTTATGGGATTTTTAAATTTTGTTGGAGCACTTATATGGCTGGTCTAAAATTTTGTTCACAGAGCCTAGAGAGAGGGGAAGAAACGCATGCGGTAATGGTAACAGATAAGGGTTTAATCTACAGAGAAGAATTTTTTACGTCATTGTCAGCAGTAGCAGGGAAAATAATGGGAATGAGCTACAACGGGCCGCTTCTATTTGGAATGAGAGATAAGGAGAAAGAATGCTGAAAGAGGTAAGATGCGCGATATATACAAGAAAATCAAATGAAGATGGTCTAGAACAAAAGTTTAATAGTTTAGATGCGCAGCGAGTAGCATGTGAAAAGTACATAAAGAGCAGAGAAGGCTGGGTAGCATTGGCCAAAAGGTACGATGATGGAGGTTTCTCAGGAAAGAACTTAGAAAGACCAGCGATAAAGGAATTATTTGAAGATGTCAAAGGAGGAGAGATAGACTGTGTAGTGGTATATACGCTCGATAGGCTCTCAAGAGAAACAAAAGACAGCATCGAAGTAACATCATTTTTTAGAAGGCACCGAGTAAATTTTGTAGCAGTAACGCAGATATTTGATAATAATACGCCAATGGGAAAGTTTGTACAAACAGTGTTATCAGGAGCAGCACAACTAGAAAGAGAGATGATAGTAGAGAGAGTAAAAAATAAAATAGCAACATCAAAAGAACAAGGACTATGGATGGGTGGAACTTTACCGCTTGGATATGATGTAAAGGATAAAGAATTAATAATAAATGAGAAAGAAGCAAAGTTGGTAAAACATATATTTGAGAGGTATATAGAGCTGAAGTCAATGGCAGAATTGGCAAGGAAGTTAAACAGCCAAGGTTACAGAACAAAATCAGATATCTTTAAAAAGGCAACGGTGAGAAGAATAATAACAAATCCAATATATGTGGGAAAAATCAGACATTATGAGAAAGAGTATGAGGGAAAGCATGAAGCAATAATAGAAGAGGAAAAGTGGCAAAAAGCACAAGAATTGATAAAGAACCAGCCATATAGAAAAGCAAAATATGAGGAAGCGCTACTAAAGGGAATAATTAAGTGCAAGAGCTGTGGTGTAAATATGACGCTGACGTATGCAAAAAAAGAGAATAAAAGGTATCGATATTACGTGTGCAATAACCATTTAAGGGGAAAGAATTGTGAATCAGTAAACCGAACAATAGTAGCTGGAGAAATAGAAAAAGAAGTGATGAAGAAAGCTGAACAGCTATATGAAAATTGGAAAGAAAAGACCGAAGAAAAATGGGAAAATTTAAGTTTTGGAAAGCAAAAAGAAATAGTGAAAAAGTTAATAAAGGGAGTAATGGTGAGAGAGGATGGAATAGAATTATATTCTGAATCAGAGGAAAAGTTTATACCAATAAAGAAGAAAGGAAACAAATGCACAGTAGTAGAGCCAGAAGGTAAAACAAATAATGCGTTACTCAAAGCAGTGGTAAGAGCCCATTCCTGGAAACGGCAGCTAGAGGAAGGAAAATATAGAAGTGTGAAGGAGCTGAGTGCCAAAATTAATATAGGTACAAGACGTATACAGCAAATTTTGAGGTTGAATTATTTAGCACCAAAAATTAAGGAAGAAATAGTAAATGGGAGGCAGCCAAGGGGTTTGAAGTTAGCTGACTTGAGGGAAATACCGATGCTGTGGAGTGAGCAGATGAAGAAATTTTATGGTCTTCATTATACCATTTAGTAACTAGATGAAGTTCCGGTAGTGTGTACGTTCGACAAGTAGTTCAAGAGATTATGTAAAAGATATTGACTTATAAAGTCATGACAATTAAGATATGCTTAGTCTATAGCTAGAGAGGTAATATGCCGAGTTTTTTTTGATAAACCGTTTGCAGAACAGGTAGAAGAAATAATGAGAACGGGGGATCTAAAATTACTGCAGGCACTGATTGGTACAAGGGCACCAATTGGGTTATCATTATATTGTTCTAGCTTTTTTCTTACTAGAACAGTTATTGCACAAGCAAAGTATCAAGCATATAGTGCTCTACTTAACGTGCTAACTGAATATCAAAAAGCAGAAAAAGAGATTTTTGTAGACAACATAAAAAGGGATATAGAAAGACAAATAAGCGGTAATGAGGATAGATTACGCCAAAAAGCACTTTTGCCATCGTCAAGTAATAATTTAAAATCTCTAACTAATAATAGTTGCTCTGATTTAGAGAGTTATGTTCAGGAAACAGATGTATCAAGTTTGTGTACTTTTAACTTACAAAAAGTAATTGAAATTTATCATAACTATATTTCTCGTGAAGAGATAAAAAACTTAGAGAAAGTAATATTAAAAGGTAAAGAAATGGAAGATAGGTACTCGTATATAGAAAGTCAAAAAACAAACTTACAGTATAATAGCAAAAGAGAAAAAGCACGTAATACAGTAAAAGATAATGAGCCTCTATTACTCAGAATAAAGGACAAGACCTTTTTTGATAGCTGGTATAAAAAATTATTGTACGAAGTTCTTTGTGAAGCAGAAATGAATAAGAAACATATACTACATGAAGAAATAGTAAAGAGCAGTTCTCCCTATATGAAAGATAAAATTAATAGTGCAAAAAGCAAGCTAGGTACTTCCTTTAATAAAGAAGCAGTTAGAAGAGTAATAAATAAATTAGTGAATGATTACCTTAAGATTTTACCAACTAGTTTTGGAGTAAAAGAATCGTTATTGTCCTACATGAAATGTGTTGATATTGATGATTATAGAGGAAGAATGAATTATGAGGCAGTAAATCATAGGATTATTAGTAGAGCCAATGAGGTGATCTTAAGTGATTCAATTGTACAAAATAGTTTGAGTGATGATGTAGAAAGGGGTTTACAGTACATAGTGGACAGAATGGATGTATCTCTTCTTACTGCAGTAGAGCAAGAAATGTTGAATGAAATAGCAGAAAGAGCAGCAAGTTATAGGGAAAGAGACAATAAGAAGAAAGATTTAGAGTTGCTATCTATATGCAATGGAGGAGAATTTGAAGATAAACTTTCTTTACCAACGGACTTGAGTTTTTCAGAGATTGAGCGTTTATATAAAGATATGCTCTCAATAGAGTTTAAAGAGCAAGGGGAATTTGAGTCACACAAGCTATGCGAGAGGTTACCATTGTTAGAATTGGAAGAAATAAAAGAAGCCTTTCCTGCTTCTATCACTGAAGATATTTTAAAGAGTATGGTAGAAAGCCTGAACAAGTATGTAGAGATAGTAAAGAAGGTAAAAAAGGACATAGTTGATAAAGTTTTTGGAAAGCAAGAAAATTTAGAGAAGTTATATAAATTGGAGCAAGAACTGGAGTTTAGTTTTATGCAAAGGCTTTTCCACCCTATTTATTATGGACAGTATAAAGAGATAAAAAGTTTTGTTGAATGTAAAAGCTTTATTCACGATAACATCAAAAGCGAGAAAGATGTAACATTCCGTGAAAGACTTGAAGAGCAACTAAGAAAACTAGATAAACCAAAGCGTGAAGAATTGGAAAGATTGTTATTATCCTCAATAGATAATGAATTTCAAGGATTGGTAAATCAGTTAATTTTTTGTAAAGATGAATTAGAAAAGAAAGCTAGAAAAGAATTTCGCTTGCCAAAATTGTTCCATCCTTCTTATTGGGAATCTTATATAGAAAGAGAGAATCATAGTCTTAAAATATGTGAGGAGGCTTTGAAGAAAAGTGTTGCTACAGGAGATGATGAGTTGTTCTATCAAGCAGTAGAAGATATCAAGAAAAACTCTAATTATATGTGGGTATTTCAGGTAAATAAAGCATTGTTTGACGGTGTATACAAAACTCAACATGATTCAAGAAAAAAGACGTTATCATTTAGAGAGCTAGCAGAAAAATTTATTGGGAATCGTAAAGAGTACATAGCTGATCAACAAGATGAGTATAAAATAAGAAAGGCAACGGTAGAACAGCATCAAGTGAATACGGAGCTTGTTCAACGAAATATGGATGATCAAGTAGAGAAAAATAGATTGAGTGAAGGTAAGAGAGCGGCAGAAGTAAAAGCAGAAGAAGCAGAAGTGAGAGCCGAAGAAGAAAGAAGAGCTAGAGAAAAAGCAGAAGCAAAAGTTGAAATGGAAAGAGCAGAGAAGAAAGCTCTTGATTTACTATACGATGAAGCAGATGATCAAGACATATCAAGAAAAAGAATAAAACAAAATAAGGAAATACAAAAGTTTTTAGAGTGCCAATATACTTTTCTGGTTTTAAATGAAGGTTATACAATAAAATTTAAGAATCTCTGTAGAGAGTATAGGGACTTGAAGAGGGAAGTGAAAGATCCTGACTTTGAAAGATTATCAAAGCTTGCGAATGAGTTTGAGAAGCTAAGCAGAAGTTTTATTGAAGGAGAGAAAAGAGAGAATGTACCAGAATGCAAAGACCAAGAGATTGATAGATTAAAGCTGAGCATAGTAACGAGAGTAGTACAAGCAAAGGATGAAGCAGAGAAAGAAAAGAGGAAAGTAGAAAAAGAAAAAGTAGAGGTAGAAGAGATAGTAAAACAACTGCAAATGCGAGTGCCAGATTTTACATTTAGTAGTGTAAGTCATGAGCAGATAGCAGGTCCTTCTTGGCAAATATGAGAGTAGAGGAATTTCTTGACTTTTTAAAGAAGGAAAAGCTGAAGAGCATTATATATAAAAGGCTAAAGTGGAGGGAGAGTTACATACCGAAAAGCTCTGAAGAATTAGTTTATGAATTTGGCAAGCAGAGAATAATTTGGTGGATGCCAAGCGTGGATGATTGTGCTAAAGGCAAAAGATTTGCTAAAGGGCAAGTAGTATTAGCTCTGTTTTTCACCGGACTGTCATTATGTTGTTTATCTAAAGAATATAGATTAACGTCAGCTCTGTGTCTAATGGCATTATCTTGCTATATAGGGTGCTCTTTTTTATTACATGTAAGATATATTAGAGATTATGTTGATATTTATAAAGGAGGGATTATGCCTTTTCTTTCTTATATGGAAGCAGAAGAATGTGTTGAAGAGGATTATATAGAATCAATAAAGGGAATAGTAAGAAGTGCAGAGTTTAGTATGCATGTGCACTATTTATTAGAAATGAAAGATAAAGGATATAAAGACGAAGATGGGATATATCATATAGCGTTTAACTGCTATGCATGGAAACTAAGAAATAGTAGTAAATTTAAGACTGAACTTGAAAAAAGTGTAGTAGAGAAGTTTTTAAGTTATGTAGAGCTAAAAAGGAAGGATAGAAAAGGTTTTGAACATGATATAAATAGACTGCGTTATTGCGATGAGAGAAATGATGAGAGAGTTATTAAAGAAACATACGAAAAGTTATTTAGGTATACAAAAACGCTGCTGTGGCATGTAAAGCCATATAAATCACAAAATGTAGAGCCGATAAGTGGGTTCTATACAAGAGTAAAACATCTGAATGGGAATTTATCACTAGGGCAGGCTTTAAAGAGAGTATACATTTTACATGATGATCCTGATCAAGTGCTAAGGGAATTGAAGGGCTTATTAGTTGTATATCATCCAGATAAAAATAGGCATGAGAATGCAAGAGAAATATACGAAAAAGTTGAGCTGATATATAAGACAGTAAGCGCAATATTAAAAGTTCATGAAAGGCATTTTGGTGATACTATATTCTGTAACTTTAAAATATTTTTAGGAAAGAAGTTAAAAGATATTGATGAGAATAGTGTGTATGAGGAAATTATTTCGACGCATAAGAAATTAAGAATGAAAGAATATTTAAAAAAGAAGGAAATAATTGCAAAAATAAGAGATGAAATGCTACAACAATACAGGGAATTGATAAAGTTAGAAGATATAGTTTTAGCAAAGAAGATAGATTGTCCTAATCCAAAACAATACATAGGAGCTGAAGGTAAAGAATCACAATTGAAAAGAGAGTACAAAAATCAGGAAGAAGGAATACAGAAGATCTATGAACTCAAAAAAGAAACAATGAAAAAGCTGGAAAGCTTGAGTAAAAAATTAAGAATAGAAATAGAAGAGATATTATACATATGCTCCACAATAAAAGAAAGATGTAAAAATGGAATAGAAAGAGAAAGCCTTGTTTTAGATAAAAGTAGTTTTGGTAAGTACTACAGTCGGAAGAAAATAAATGATTTTAAAGAAATGTTGGAAAAGCTAGATAAGGAACAAAAGGAAGTAGAGGCTTTCTTAGCACGGTTAAAAAGCAAGAATTTTTTTAAGCATGTTAAGTAATAAAGATGCTAGAGGATTGTTTAATGTGGCAAAGGGAGGAGTAATGAACCCTTTAGATGCGTTAAAAAGTGGTTTGAAAACAGTGAAGGAATTACCTTCAATACTTTCTTTAGAGACAGAATACGACTATATAAAATATTATTCTGAGCTAAATGAAAAGTATATAAAGGCAATAAAGGAGGTGGAGTGTTATAAAGTGAAGACGGAAAAAGGTGGCAAGCTCATTTTTTATGAAAAAGTATTAAAAAGGCAAGAAACTGATCCACCAAGTGATAAAGTTGATTATGATGTAGTAGATTGTAACGCTAAGTTAGAGGATTTAAGATCAGGAAATAATAAGTTAAATGAGGCATTTAAGACACAGCAAGAATTGGAGAGAGAAGCCAAAGACAACTTATTAGTGACTAAGGATTTGAAGAAAAAATCAGTGGAAACTAAGAAAGAAATTGAGCAATTAAAGAATGAAAGTGAAATATCAGAAAGAAGAGCAGAAGAAGCAGAAGTGAGAGCCGAAGAAGAAAGAAGAGCTAGAGAAAAAGCAGAAGCAAAAGTTGAAATGGAAAGAGCAGAGAAGAAAGCTCTTGATTTACTATACGATGAAGCAGATGATCAAGACATATCAAGAAAAAGAATAAAACAAAATAAGGAAATACAAAAGTTTTTAGAGTGCCAATACACTTTTCTGGTTTTAAATGAAGGTTATACAACAAAATTTAAGAACCTATGTAAAGAGTATAGGGACTTGAAGAGGGAAGTGAAAGATCCTGACTTTGAAAGATTATCAAAGCTTGCGAATGAGTTTGAGAAGCTAAGCAGAAGTTTTATTGAAGGAGAGAAGGAGAGAGAGAATGTACCAGAATGCAGAGACGGTGATATTGATAGATTAAAGCTGAGCATAGTAACGAGAGTAGTACAAGCAAGGGATGTAGCAGAGGAAGAAAAGAGGAAAGTAGAAAAAGAAAAAGTAGAGGTAGAAGAGATAGTAAAACAACTGCAAATACCAAATTCTGCATTTAGTAGTGTAAGTCATGAATCAGTTGCAGGACCTTCTTGGTGGATATGAAAGACTGAAAATTTTTGAAAGGCTTGAACTAATATAGAAAAGATTTTATAAAAATATTGGCCTATTAGTGCCATGATAAATTCAATTATTTACTCCTTCAAAAAGGATCGTATATTTGTGAGAACGCGTTACGTAAAAATAGGGTTGTAAAAATAAAGGTGTGGAATTATTTCCATAAGCTTAGGTAGATTAGTTCGTATGTAAATATGGATGAAATGGGCTAATGTGGCTGGTTTTAGCGTATAGCAAAGTCAATATATAAAAAAGTTCGTATGTATCGTTTGGTAGACCATACGATTCCAAGAAAAACACTTCTCACGTTCCTTGGTTTTGAACGCTGGAAATGGTTAATTTGCTTAAGATCCTAATAATATGTTTTGCTAAATTAATAGCATTTTACTTGTGAAAGAATTAACAAGTGTATGATAAAAATAGAATATAAAAACAAATTGATCCTGTTAAGAGTCTTTCATCGAAAGTTACTTTGGGTTGGAAAAATTTCTAAAATCATGATTGACAGGTTTTAAAGACAGAGTAATATACCTAGAGTATAATAGAGGCTAGTTCATTATGGTACGTGAGAGGGTTAAGAATCAAAGTATTTTTTCATTCATTTGTAAAGAGGGGTAATTATGGACCGTGGAGATATTCCGGAAGTTTTGTTTTCATCTGTTAAGGAGGATGATCCTTACAAGGCATCTAAGCTCCTCCAAATTGAACGTTGGTGCTACGCACATTGGGGTTTAACTACAAAAATTGGTAAGAAATGGTACAATTTTTTTGCCCAAGTGTTGTCCAGCGATGATTGCTGGGAAAAAGTTAATAATTTGCACGGAGTGAAGCTCAATAGACAAATGGTAGGTAAGAAACTTATCTTGCCACCAGACTCAGATAACCCGTTTACTGATGCGAAAAGGTATAAAATTGCATGTGAGTGTTGCTTAGAAGAGGATGTGAGAGCTTTATTTGAGGAAAGAAAGGAAATTATTAGCTCAAGGTAAAAGTAGCTTGTTAGAGTATGAGCATTTAATTGGGTGTTTCGGAGAAGGTGCTTTAGGGAGGTTTTGGTCACATTTTGTTGGTGGCTATGCTTCTAAACTGAACTTGAAAGGTCGTCATATATATGAGTATGGGCTTGACTGTGCTATAGATTGCAGACAAGTTCAAGCAGTTGAGTTCTTTTGGAGTAAGATAAAATCATTACCTGAGAATGAAATGAGTGCACAGAAAAAGGATGAGATCTTCATGAAAAATGCAGTGTATTCAGCAGGACCTAATTTTCGCGTTTACCCTGATATATTCGAGTTCTTCCTTAATCAGATAAATCCTGATAGATATCCAGAGCTTTTGAAAAGAGATTTGGAGAGAAATGGTTATTATGGTTCTTTAGGTAGAATGTTAGAAATGTTTAATTTTGACCAATTTCAAAGATTATTCGACTGCTTAGAGATAAGTGATGTGCCAGTAGGTCGTTATTGTACCTGGTTGAGATGTATAAAAATAGAAAGTTGTTCTGGGCAGTATTTAAATGCAGGTGTGAAGCTTTTGATGCATATGTTGATGAAGGATGGATTTGATAGTCATCGTACTTTAGCATTAAATGGAGAAATGATGAACAATGCCACTTATCGAGGAAGTTTATTAGTCCCTTTGGTAGAGAAAGGTTGTATGGAGCAAGTATGGGCAATATTGGATAAAGCTAATTCTAAACAGGTTAAAGAATTTATGAGTTCTAAGCAAGCGGGTTACATACGTTCCCTTTTAGAGCAAGGAGATAATGCTTCATTAAGTAAGTTTTTATCCTATGATAGTTCTGTTGGTGTAGATCTTAACCAAAAAAGTATACCTGGCGCAAGTGGAGATTTATCCGAGGTGAAGCTTAGCAAAATGCATGATAAATCTCACATAGGGTTGGGTGAATAAAAAGTTTTCATATGATTTAGGAGGCTACATGTTAGGTCAGGAAAAACCACAAGATTTTGAATTAATAGAACTTTTAGTTCGAGAAGTAGCGGGGGTTAGTCGATTTGGTCCAAGTACTTCAGCCCAACAGAAAAGTGATTTTGAATCTTTCAAAGCAAGGTTTCAATCGTATATTGATCAGGTTCCTTCATATTTACATTCAATAATTAAAGAAGGTTTTTTTCCGCATTTCTTTCTAGGAAGCTTTTCTATCTTGCCAGATATGCAAATCGCAGAAAAATTAGGTATTAAAAAAGTTTATTTTCGTTTTGACACTGCAAAAACATTAAAAGTAGTAGTTGTTAAAAATACTCAACCACTATCGGCTGAGAGCCGAAAGGTTGGATATAGCGCTGGAAGCGCGGTGAGAAGCTAAAGCTACTCCAATCTTATACTAGATATAGAATGAGGCTGATGTGCATCTGTATGTTTATTGATGTACTCATTAATGACTTCATCTGTGATATGTCCGCTGGTAGCACTAAAGTATCCTCTTCCCCAAAAACGCTTTCCCCAGTACATTTTATTTAGCTCTGGAAATTCTTGTTGAATTTTGCGTGAAGACCTGCCTTTGGCTCTTTGAACAAAATCACTCACAGCTATATGAGGAGGTATTACTACGAATAAATGTAAATGATCTGATGATATTACTCCGTTTTCTATCTTAATCCCCATTTCTTCAGATACTTCTGCTATGATTGTTCGTATTCTCTCCTTCATAGCCTTAGTTAATACTCTGTACCGATATTTTGTAATCCAGACTATATGGTACCTATGATAAAATACAGTGTGTTTTCCTTTGTCATATTCCGTCATAACTATACTTTATAAAGTACAGTTATGACATTGACAAACTAAAGTTTCTCCACCTAGAAGGTGGAGGCTTGTACCATCTTATGGAAAGTCAAATTAAAAGTGATGAGGACGCTATTCAAGGTATAGGGCTATTTTCTATTTCAGAAGATGTTAATTCTCGCCATCAATTTACTTCTGGTGAATTGGAATATATATTAAAAGAAAATTTACATCCCGATATCGAAAGAGAAAATAAGATCGATAAGGTTCGAGGTATTAAAGATAGAATTAAAGGTACGGTTAAATCTAAGTTAGTGCAAATCAATAAAAGTGAAAAAAGTATTTCTGTTGAAACACAAAATGAAGAAATACTTAACTCCCCTGCTAGTCATAATTTTCACGAAATTAAAAAAGAAGAGGAGATATGGAAAGATCCAGAAGACAATACAAAAACCAGGCCTGAGGATTATATAGCTGAGTTAACTGATCCTAACGTAGAGGAAGTTAAAAAATCCTCTGGAAAAGTTCTTAGTAAGATTAGTAATGTTTACTCGAAACACAAGGGTTCGTTTATTTATGCTGATAAAGCACGAGAAGCAGCACATCATGGGTTTTTAGCAGGAGCTTTAGTGAATTTCCGCTATAGACATAATCTCAGGGTTTACTTGGAGCAGTTTGCAGGGAGAGGTTATGCTGATATTGTTCTAGTGCCTCGTGGTAAGGATAGGTCATTAAATGCTATTCCTATTGTTATAGAGATGAAGGCTGCTACTAAAGCAGAGCTAAAAGAAGGTAAAATAGGGGAAAAGAGTGGAACTACACCAGCTGCTGCTTTAAAGCAAGCTGAGGATTACACAAAAGGTTTTCAACCAAATGTAATGAGAGTTTTAACTACTGCAAATGACATGCTATGCGTTGGTGTAAACCTTGATCATCCATCTCCTATTTCAGATATCGCTACTAAATCACGTGATCAAGAAATCACCCCTCTTTTTAATGATATATTGGGATCTATTGATGAACGAAACAGTGGTAAAATTGATGAAGGAGAGTTAAAAAAGCAAATTCAAAATAATATAGAACGTGTATATCATACATTTCCTGGCACGGGAGAGAAGGGAGATAATCATTATTTTAGTAGATTTTTGTTAGGACAATCACTATTGTTAAATGAAGTTAAGGATTTAAAGACGAGTTTTGAAAAACATATTTTTGTTTATGAAGAAAACGTACCTACTGAAGTTCGTTTAGAAAGTAAAGGTAGAGGTATTCCTCAACGCCAAGCAGCCAAGAAGGCAGATGAAAAGTTAGCTGAGTCATCTAGGCTTGATGAAAGTCATGCAGTTGTAACAATGGTATTTGTTCCAGAAAGTGATAAAAAATCAGCTTATGTAATGAATATTGTTGAATCAGATGGAAAAGCTGAAATATTAAAAAAAGGCATTCCTCTTAATAAACTTGAACAAAAGATAGGAAATAGAAAGATAGTAGAATTAAATCTTAATTTTAATATAAAAGAACAAAAATCAGATTTTAAAAAATATTTTAGTGTTGAAGTTAATGAGCCTATTTCTCTAGGAGAGTATAATGGTAAAAAATCTGATAAGTTTAAAGGTGATTTTAAGAATGTTCCTTACCCTAAGGATTTTAAGAAAACATTTGATGAAGTACTAGTATCTCAGCTTGCTTCTTTACAAGATCAATCTTCATCAATAGGTAAGTACAAGAAGTTATTTGGCAAAGTAGGCGAGGCAATATTACCTTTTAAAGGTTTAATAGAAAAAGAAGCACATACTCAGGCAGTATTGCATGGAGCATTTGACCATTATAGTGATATCAAGCTAGGAGAACCACAACAAGAAGATAGAGCGTTAATATTAACAGAGTTTCAAACAGGTAGGGGAAAACGCATTGATATGCTAGTTCATGGTGTTAAGTTTGCAAACCAAGCCAGCAGTGCTAAAGAGTATGATCCGGTAGGATTGGAGGTTAAAGGACCAAGGGAAGGTAAGACAGCTGATGCATTAATAACAGAAGCAAATGATCAAATAACTAAAGAGTATACAAAAGGTGTTACTTATAAAACGCTCACAGATGGCAACAAAGTTGCTTTTATGGGTGTTATTTTTGACAAAGGGGCGAGTAATGCAAATTCTCTTATTTTAGTAAGTAAAGATGAATTTGCTTCTGTTAAAGTGGTTCATAGCTCTATCTTCAGTTTTAGTCAGCAGCAATGTTCTAAAGGAAGGAAACAGCGCAGTACAGGTATGGCCTGCATAGATTCCTTTGATGAAGAAAAGATTACAAAGGAGGAAAAAGAACAGCGTATCAAAGAGTTGTTCAGTACTGACAAGGTGGTGGAAAAAGTAAAGAATATTGAGTTTTATGATCAGCTTTTCAAGGTTTCTCAGAAGATACCTAAAGGTGAAATTATAGACAAAAATGTTGAAGAAGCATTTGTAGCAAAGATTAAAGACATAGATCTGGATTCAATAGACCCAGAGATTAGGGATATTGTGAAAGAAATGAAGGATAATATAGAGAACAAAGAAGAAGTGAAAAATATTCTGAGAAGATCAGGAGTAGCAGAAAAAATAGGAAAAGTAGCAGAAGGTGCAGGTCTTGCCTTTACAGCATTCTTAGTTGGTAAGCATATAGCAAATGGGGACATAGAGGGGTTAGGCTACGATGCATTAAATCTCTGGGTGATGCCAAAGATTGGTGAAAAAATCTCTGGAAAAATGTTAGAGTTAGGAACAAAGCTTGATTCTCAGATGCTAAAGGGATTTGCTCCAGTCATGGGACGTGCTATAGGTAACTTTGCAGCATTTTTAGGGCTAGCAGAATCGATAAAAGCAAGACAAAGTGCAACAGGTCCTGCAGATATAAAGATTGCTGACCTAAATATCGCAACTAATTCTATCTTTATCGCTGCAGATGTACCTGCGGTTGTTACTGAAACAATGTCAGTATCAGGGTTAGAAACTGGAGTAGTAGGAGAATTTGCCGGTCCGGTTGGTGCTGCTATTTCAGTTGCTGTAATCATTATAGCACAATTTGTAGAAGCAGGACTTGAAGTAGAAAAATTAGAAGAACATATAAAACTTACAGGTCAAGAGAAACATGATTTGTATTGGGATTTCTTTGGTAAAAAAGTACCAGATTATATAGGAAATGATCTGCAAGCAGAAGAAATATATAAACAGTATATATCAAAGATCTTAGATCAATTTAAGGGTGATCATTCCAGGATAGCTATATCTTTACCTCCTATTTCAGTTAAGAAAGTAGAGTATGCTACTAATAATCAGCTTATTCAAAAGAAAAGAGGCATAGTGGATGACATAGATAATCAGATGAAACATCTGTTTGATGCTTGCAGAATTAGAACACAGGTTGCTGGTAGAGAATTTGATTTTAACTTTACTGCTACTATGTCTTCATCTAATACAAGATATACTGGTCACTATTCTAGAATGGTTCCTCACTCTTTCGAAAACTACAATGTTGTTTGTGGACCATATGGTGATAATATTAAGGAACAAGAAATATCTAGAGAAACTTGGCATAAATTACCAAGTGAAGCATTATGCGATGATTCGTCACCACATAAAGGTAAAGTATTAAGTACAGTAAAAGAGAAATGGTCCTTACAAGAATATCCACCTCATTGCCAAAACGTAATTGTATATGAGAATGAGAGTCCTCATAAATATAAAACTGATATATATTACATTAAATCTTTATACACCGATATACGTGTAAGTGAGGAAGAAAGTCTTAACGTTATTTTTGGGGGAACTCATGTATCTATTTCTGATTTGAGTGAAGGGGAAGTGATAAAGTAGAAAATAGATACTATTTTATGGAATCATTGGAAAGTTGTGATGTGCAAAAATCAGGCAGTAACTTTTTTCACATAAGAGGTAATGAACTCTCTTGTAACTTAGGAATAAATAGACAAAAAAACATAGTTGTAGTAAAAGGTGATTTTATAGATTCAAAAAATATACACTCTGTTATTGGTAGTAATAAAGCTAATCATATAGAAGTTTCTTATGCAGGTTACGTTGATGGTAAAGGTGGCAATGATGTAATAACGGCAAAAAACTTTGCTACAATAAAGGGTTATTTTGGTGATTCCATTCATGGAAAAGGTTTAGTATTATTACCGATAAATTTTAATGATATAGATAACATAACCCACGTTAATAACATAACAACCATCTATAATAAAAGTGGGGCTTTTATAAGTGTAGATAAACAAACATCGGTAAAAACAGCAGATGGTTTATTTGTAACACCAACAAAAATAGATGGTAAGAATGGTATAGTAACAAACTTGTATGTGACAAAAAGCATAAGTGGTGATGTTGTGTTAGATGATGAATTAGATAATTTACGAAAGATAGACAATTCAAATTTTAATATTACAAAGCAATTATCAAGTGCTAATTATCATAGTACTATAGGTAGCTCTAGTAATCATATTTTTTTATCCTGATAAAGAACATCATAATTTTTACTGGGAAGCTCCAAGTAATATAAGTCATCTTTATCTTTTCGATAATAGAAACGCTAATATTACAATTGCTCAAGCAAATGGTATATTGGATTTTAGCCAATTAAATTTTACATTAGATGATATGCCGTTTACAGAGAATAATGAAGGAGAAATAAAGATTAATAAAAATGGCTTGCATGTAACTCTGCTACCAGATTATAAAGATGTTACAGTTACATTTAACGGAGAAGAATATTATAAATTTCAGGATGGGGAACTAGAGCGAGATTATTGCTCTCATAGCTTAAAAGTAGATGGAAGGTTTAGTGTTAATGGTACTGATCTTTTAAATCATCATAATTGTTTCACATTTGACTCAGATAAAGTACTTTTTTTAAAGCTAAATAATAATTTGCTATTGTTATCAGATAGAGGGGCATTATCAATATCGGATTACTATCCTTCTGTTCATAAAAACTGGGATTTATCTATAGGACTGAACAATAGAATTATGGAACCAGAAGAATTTGGAGAAAGAGCTGATGAATTTAGTTCTTTCAGGTATTATAAGCCAGATGAGCAAGGGTTACAGATTTATCATAATCAACCTATTAACAAGAATGATATTGGTTTAATTGATTTTAAAGATAAGTCTATATTAGATTTTAATATGAAAGTTATTAATGATAATCTATTACTATCACATAAAAATAATACTCTTATAAAAGTAGAAAACTGGAATACTTACCAACCAGCAAGAGAGATGATGTTCGCTTTTAATGATGCAATAATTGCTAACTCAAAGTGTATAGTTTCTACTTGTAACTCAGAAGATGTTATAGTGGAGTTTAATAAAGAAAAATTAGTTTTATCTACTGAGCAGCTGTTTAATGCTGTAAGGCAAAATAATCTTGATAAAGTGAGGGAGCTTATCAATCAAGGTGCTAGAATTAATGCTCAAAAGGTAAGTATTTATGGTGAAGAACCTATACATATTGCTGCTGAGAACAATAATAAAAATATTATAGAGTTTCTTCTGAGCAAGGGAGTTAGTGTTGATGAGATTGATAAAAATGGTTGGACACCACTACATTATGCAGCATCGAAAGATTGCCTAAAAGTTGCAAAGTTTTTAATAGAAAAAGGTGCTGATATTAATGCTAAAAATATATACGGCAAAAAGCCTATACAGCGTGCTGCTGAGGATAATAGTAAGAATGTTATAGAGCTTCTTCTCAGCAAAGGAGTTAGTGTTAATGATACTGACAAAGATGGTAGAACACCTCTGTACTGGGCTTCTTGGAGTGGTCATCTAGATATAGTAAAGTATCTTATCGGTAAAGGAGCTAATATCAGTGCTAAAGATAAGGATGATAAAACACCACTAGATATTGCTATTGATAAAAAACTTGATAATGTTGTAGCGTATTTAAAACAAAGAGAATTAGACAAAAAATTATTGACTGCTGCAGAAAATGGAGATCTATCTGAAGTCAAAAAATTTGTTGATCAGGGTGCTAACTTTAATGCTGAAGATAAAGATGGTAAAACCCCTCTACATTATGCTTCACGTTCTATTCATCATTTAGGTATGGTGAAGTATCTTATAAGTAAAGGTGCTGATATTGATGTTAAAGATAACAGTGGTAGAACTCCTGAGAATGAGGAACGTTATACTAATTCTGATACAATGAGGCAAGTTTTTATGCAAGCACACTTAGATAAAGAATTGTTACTTACTGTAAAAAATGAAAAGGATCTAAAGACAATTAATGATCTTATTGCTAAAGATATTGACGACAGAACGCATGGCGGGTTTTATTATACCTGGAGTGGTAACTTAGGCACAGTAGAGTTTCTTGTTAGTAAAGATGTGAGTGTTAATGCGACTGATAAATATGGCTGCACATTACTACACTGGTCTGCATTGAAAGGTCATTCAGATATTGCTAAGTTTTTAGTTGATAGGGGAGCTAATGTGAATGCTAAGGATGTACTTGGCAGGACTCCTATGCACTTTGCTGTTATGAATAATCACAAGGATATTCAAGATGTATATGGTAGAGGTTCTACATACATTACTGTTGAAAGCAATGATGAAGAAATTGTACAACTTTTTCTCATGAAAGAAGCAAGTATTAATGAGGTTGATAAAAATGGTGAGACACCACTACACTTAGCTTCTCGGGGTGGTCATTTCGGTATATTGCAGGATCTTATAAATAATGGGGCTAATATTGGTACTAAAGATAGTAGTGGCAAAACACCGCTAGATATTGCTAGAGATAAGGGACACAATAATATTGTACAGTACTTACAACAAACACAATTAACCCTAGATAAACAGTTATTAATCGCAATAGGAAATAATGATCTTAATAAAGTTATAGGTCTTGTAAATCTAGGTGCTAGTCTAGATGCTAAGGATGAATATGGTTGGACATCACTACACTTGGCTGCATCGCAAGGTTATTTAGAGGTTACAAAGTTCTTAGTAGGAAAAGGAACTAATATTAATGCTAAAGATAAGAATGGCAAAACACCACAAGATATTGCTATTGATCAAAAACATGACAGTGTCGCAGTGTATTTACAACAAACACAATTAGGGTTAAATGAACAATTATTGGTTGCAGTGCGAAGTAATGATGTTAATAAAGTTAAAGATCTTGTAAGTAAAGGTGCTAGCGTAGATACTAAAGATAGTGATGGTTGGACACTACTACATCATACTGCAAGAAGAGGTTATTTAGAAGTTGCAGAGTTTTTGATAGAAAAAGGTGCTGATATTAATGCTGAGGATAAATATGGCAAAAAGCCTATACAGCGTGCTGCTGAGGACAATAATAAAAATATTATAACTCTCCTACTCAGCAAAGGGGTGAATATTAATGATACTGATAGAAATGGTCGGACATCACTATATTGGGCTACTTGGAATGGTAATTTAGATGCAGTAAAATACCTTGTAGGTAAAGATGCTAGTATTCAGGCTGGAGACAAGGATGGTAAAACGGCGCTAGATATTGCTAGAGATAAAGGATATAATGATGTTGTAAATTATTTAGAGGAAGAGCTTAATAAAGAGAGAGAAAAACCTGCACAACGTAAACGCCGTCATCACCATGGAGATCATAATTCTCATCACTTATCACGCAAGCTTCGTAGTATAGATTCAAGTAATCAACCTGAGATAGCAGCAAGTAGTGGTACAAGACA
>JAGISJ010000052.1:0-13072 GCA_023375725.1 Nephotettix cincticeps
CAGCAATGTATGTGTAAGGGATTTTGTAATTTTATAAAAAAATTTTAATTTTTAATATAAATTTCAATAAAACTATATAAAGGAGTTTATATTATATATCTGCAGTTAGGATATAAACTCCTTGGAACAGCTGATTTCTTAAAAAAGACACATATGGTAAATTAAACCAAATCAAATGAAACTATGAAAAACGTAAGACACGAAGGTCTAAGTTTTAAGTGCAGCGTTTGGCATTTGTCTGTTTCTTTCTTTCTTTGTAACGCATTTTCGGCTCAACAAGTTGATCACATTTTTATGAAACTTTACAGGAATTTTTCTTATATTAATGTACAGCAATGTATGTGTAAGGGATTTTGTAATTTTACAAAAAAAAATTAATTTAAAACGAAGAAGAATGATTTTCCATCACTTTAAAACGTTTTTTGTAGTTGTAACCTTATGGAAGTTGCGTAGGCTATACTATACTGATAATATGAAAAACATCTAAAACAAAAATCTAGAAGTATGTAGCCAGAGTACATCCACCAGTACGTCCACCAGCCGAACCTTCAAATTCTGTGTTAGCCCACCTGGATTTGTGTGACAATATTATTTTCAGGGCGTATATGCTTTAAAAAACATGAATGTTAAAAAATAGCATGGCCAACGGGACTACCGGCCTACTGTCATTTGATGATTTTTTTCGTCAACAGCTGATGCAACGTCTTAAATGACTGAATAGACTATATTGAATATAGAATGTCTAGACTATATAGAATGTATTGTGTACGGTAATTCTCAATTTACTAATACAGTAATACTAAAATAAAAAAAATAGTGAACGTTCACTACTTTCAGATGTGTTGAGCCTGTACTCTTTGAAAATATTATTATTCTAAGCTAGGCTACGTCAAAGATCTGCAGATGATTAGAAGATTACATGATCTGATATTGAAGTTTTCCAGAAAAAGCTTCAATGTCCACTGTAAAGTATTTAAAGTCTTTAAATCAAACTGTTTGTATTTTTACAATTCATTATTCCTTCTCCAAACATAAACAATAACCATAGTAACTTATATAAAATCAGCTGTTTCAATAACAGGATAGAAAACATAGGTAAGAATAAATATTATGCAAAGAGGTACATTACATCCCTCCCTTTTCACGGGTTGAGAACAAAGTCATTGAATCTGCTTGGTAGTTTAACAGCCCTAGCAGGTCTGGAACGAGGTAACATTGCAGGTGTTGATGTTCTCGAATCCGGAGTAGGTATTACTTCAGGGGTGTCTAAGTCATCTTGGTTACTCTCATTGTTGCACGTGTTCCCTTGGTTGTTTACATCTTCACCATTTTTAAGTTTTTTGAAGAATGATGAATTTCTGGTCACTGTTCTGTCTCTTCTTTCAGCCGTTACTTGACTTCCATTTACTGAAGTTACCTTGTAGGGATTAGGGTCAAAGGCTGGTGTAAACTTGTTAACTGGTTGCTGTTTCATCAACACAAGATCTTCTGGACTCAGGTTGTGGTATGAAGTTCTACGTGTGATGTCTGCGTATGAGGCTTGTTTTAACTTGTGATGTTGGTCGGTGAAAGCGATGTTATGTTCGGCGGTGTTAGGTGCAAAAAGGGGAAGGTATCCGACTCTGAATGGATGTTTGAAGATTATACTAGCTGGCGGTACTTCAGTTGTTGAGTGTGGCGTGATTCTGTAGTTCATCAGAAAGACGTCAAGCTCTTCTTGCCAGTTCTTGTTTTCTACTACAGCAGCTTGAATGACCTTCTTTATGGTTCTGAAAAATCGTTCTGAGGTACCGTTGGCTTCTGGCCAGTAAGGTGTGATATGTCTTGCTTTGATTCCCCATTGTTGAAGGAAACTCCTGTTTTCAAAACTATTGAAGGGCGGTCCGTTGTCAGATTTTAGAATCTCAGGAACTCCAAACTGTGAAAACCATTTCCGAAGAATTTTCAAAGTACTGATTGCTGACGTTGAAGTTACAGTCTCAGCCAGAGGAAATCTTGAGTGTTCATCCAAGACAACCAACACGTACTTGTTGTCAGGAAAAGGTCCTTGGAAATCGATTGAAAGTTCTGACCATGGTCTTGATGGAAGTGGAGTTGACCGAATCGGATCCCTTTGTTTGACAGGTGTAACTGCTTGGCATGCCAAGCAACTTTTAACCTTTCGCTCTACCATTGCATCCATTCCAGGAAACCAAGTTCTTTCTCGTAGAAGTTGTTTTGTCCGGACAATGCCTGGGTGTCCTCTGTGGGTAAGTTTAATCACCTTTGATTGGAGAGTAGGAGGTATTATGATCCGGTTACCTCTTAGGATAATACCATCTTCAGTTACTGAAATCTCCTGAACAACATTTAAGTACGGTTTCAAAAGTTCCTTGTCTTGAAATTTCAAATTGTTACATCTTACAACGCTTTTTAGGAGAGAAAGAGAAGCGTCTTTTTGGGGGTGCTCAGAAATCTCTTGACGTGAAAGAGCGGACGGTACAGCTTCATTAGTTACAAAGTTTATATATGCTTCAGCAGACACTTGTCTGTGGGAGACTCCAGGATGTCTTGAAAAGTAATCAGAAGGATTGGAAGCACCCGGTCTGTGAATTATGGTAAAGTCATAACCTTGAAGTCTCAGTCTAAGACGTTCTAGTCTGGGAGTTGTGGTTTTTGAAGTTAATATGACACCTAAAAGAGGCTTGTGGTCAGTGACTACTGTGAAGTGTCCGCCGAACAAATAAACCCGAAAATGCTCTACTGCCCATGTGATTGCAAGCATTTCTCGTTCAACTTGGGAGAATCGTTTTTCAGGTTCAGTCAGAGCACGGCTAGCAAAAGTTATTATTCCCCTTGAGGATTCTGAAGGTTGACATAAAATAGCTCCAAGTCCATCTGGTCCAGCATCTACAACTAGCTCAGTAGGTTTGTTTGGGTCGAAATATTGGTTTTCTGTGTGCTTATCCAGCAGATCTTTTAGCTTGTTAAAGGCAGATCTCTCAGTTTTCCCCACACCCATCGAGCTTTCTTCTTGAGCAATTCACGCAAGGGTGCAGAAATTGAAGACAGATTTGGAATAAATCGAGCACAGTAAGCGACTGTCCCTAGAAAACTTCTGACTTCTGAGGTGTTTTCGGGTTCTGAAAGTGATGAAATCGCAGAGAGCTTCTTGGGATCAGCGCGAAGACCAGAGGCGGAGAACTCATATCCAAAGAAGAGCAGTTTTTTAGCAGAGAACTTACATTTGTCTTTATTTACTTTTACTGTTAGCCCTGCTTGAGTAAGAATGGAAAGTACCTTTTCGAGTGCTGTGTCATGATCCCTTTGAGTTTTACCAAAGATGAGAATGTCATCACTGACATTGATAGAATTCTTAACAGGAGATATGAGCTGCCTGATGATGTCTTGAAAGATCTCTGGAGCAGAAGAAACTCCAAAGAAAAGTCTTTTATAGCGCCACAAACCAGTGTGAGTGTAAAATGTAGTAATGCTCCTTGAGTTTTCACTGAGCTCAGGTTGATGAACCTTCCTTCAAATCGAGTTTTGAGAATACTACAGATCCATTAACTGCAGTGATAAGATCATCGACAGTGGGCAACTGATGTCTTTCTCGAAGGACTGCTGTGTTAGCCATTCTCATATCAACACACAATCTCAGTTTGTCAGGATTGTTTGCTTTAGGAACGAGTACTACCGGTGATACCCAAGGTGTAGGACCATGTGCAGGTTCAATTATGTCTTGTTCTTGAAGGCGGTTAATTTCAGCTTCTAGTTTGGGTCTGAGGTGAAATGGAACTCTGTCATGCATTTGTGAGATTGGGGCTATTCGAGGATTTATATGAAGGTCAATCTGACGATCTTTGAGTTTCCCAGTACCCTTGAACACCGCTGGAAATTTCTGCTCAACTGATTCTAGAGTCAATGGACAAAGGATCTGGATAAGTCCTAACTCCTGAGCTGTTTCGAATCCCAACAAAGAGTCTCCTTTACCCTCTACGACATGAAAAGTTGCAGTTGTTGAGCTTGTTTTGTGGGTAACGGATGTTGAAAATTTTCCCAACACTGTGAGCTGAGTTTGAGATTGGTATGGAAAGAGGCGTTTCTTTGTTTTCTTGAGAGAAACCTTTTGTTTGAATATCTTAAATTTTCCCGAATCAATGATATTTACGGGACAGCCTGTATCAATAATAAAGCTAACTGTGTGACCTAGCAACTGTAAAGTGACTCTCGGACTTGAGGAAGAAACTTTTGAGTTTACTCTATTCACACTGTTCTCTGAAGAATCTGAAGACGAAGATCTAACATCCGCCATGTAATCAACATTTTGACTACTTCTCTCTTTCTTCGAGTTTCTGCAAACAATTTCAAAGTGATTCCGTTTTGAACATTTTGTGCAAACATGACCTTCAGCAGGACACTGTGTACCAGGTTTATGTGGCCATTCTTGATTGCAGTTGAAACATTTTTTCTTTTTCTTAGAAGTATGATTTTTGACTGTATTTACAGAACTGTGATCCTCACTTTGTGAAACATTAGAAGGCCCTATTTTGCTTAAATCAGCAGATTGCATTTTGACAACCTCTTCAGAGCGTCCGTATTCAAGAATGTCAGAAAGTTTCACGTAAGAGTGAGTCAAGATTCTTTTACGGAGAGACTCCATGTGGGTTCCAACTAAAATCTGCATGATTAATTCAAAATCTAACTTGTTTCCGAATTCACAATTAGCTGCAAGGGATCGTAATCTAGAATGAAATTCTGTAATAGATTCTGCAGCTGATTGGAAAGCTTGTCGAAACTTGAAGACTCATAATAAATATTCTTTTTTGGCGTAAAATAATCTGTAAGTTTTTGGAGTGCATCAGAATAGTTAGTGCCTATATCTGGAGATTGTCAAAAACTTCGCAAACTGCATCTCAGCCAAATTTAAAGTAAATATTCCTCACATCATTTTGTTATATCTAATGCTACCAAATACCTTTCAAAATTCTTTACCCAGCGGGTCCAACGCTGTCCCACTGATGTTGTTTCAGAGTGTGGGTCAAAAGGTAAAGGTTGTTTGCTTCAATTGCGGATATTTTCAGATAATATACACTTCTAAAAAATAATCCCATCTTTTGTCGCCAATGTAAAGTATTTAAAGTCTTTAAATCAAACTGTTTGTATTTTTACAATTCATTATTCCTTCTCAAACATAAACAATAACCAAAACTTATATAAAATCAGTTGTTTCAATAACAGGATAGAAAACATAGGTAAGAATAAATTTATGCGAGGTACATTACATTCACGGCTCAAGTTCTGTAGATTTCTTTGAGGCCTGAGGTCTACTGTTCACAGAACTACTAGTATTTTATTTGTATTTAATAATGAAACTGTATATGACAACATGTGTTTGCCTTGCCAAGCTAAAAAGAATGACACCTCGAACACATGGATACGACTAAGTAAAGAATCAGCATATTTCACTGAAACAAATTGTATATTGTACTGTATTTTATTTTTTATTTCTTATAATTTAATGTTTTTTTCGGTGTAGTGGTTAAGGAAAGCTTCGAAATTATGCCTCATTCGTTAAATTTTATTAAATATTAAGGAAGTTATGGCGTACTGAAAAAATAGGCCTTGAGTAATAATATATAGGCCAATGGTGATTTTAGAAAATTTTACCAAATCAGTACAAATAATAAAACATTTTATCAATACTTTCTAATTTTACAAAACTTATTTGTATGATATAATTCTACTTAAAACATACATTTAATTTAGAGCTTTCTCCATTGAATGGTTTGATAACAGTAGTGATAATAACTATACACTAATACTAATAATTTAAAGTAATACTAAACAAATATGTATTTTGAATAAGTGAAATCAATCATTCTATATAAAATCAAAGAATATGAACAAACATATATAGGCCTAAGTAATATTGGAAAACAAAACTTAGTCTTTATCACATTTAAATAAAGACCAATTATATAGGAATTCTGAAAACTGTTTCAAATTTAAAATATTTCTAATATTTTCTGATATTTTATAAACAATTTGTGGACCAAGTTATGAAAGGAGTTTCTGAATAATTCTTTGTTGACTCTCGGTTATTGAAAGTCTGCCCTAACAGTACTTAAAGTACAAGTAAATTAAAATAAATTATTATTAGTTTGATTTTCTCTCCTCGTGTAAAACCTTCGCAACACCATAAATAGTCTAAATAAACGCCAAACTGATAAAGTTTCAAGATGTTGATAGCCTATAATGGAACTGTTTTACGTTTATTCAGAATTATTGCTTTGAAACTTATTTTGAGTTATTCCGAGTTTATCAATTAGCGTTTTTAAAGTACCTCCCCAGTCTCTAATTGCGTACTGCAATTTTGAATTAACAAAAGCGTTGTAAAGAGATCACAAAAGTGCCGTACTACAATAAATATCTCATTAAAACGTTTTCATACTAGATCTAACTTGTCCATGCAGTTCCAATATGAGAGGTTCTCAATTATGTTTTTCATCAAGTACTTTTTCATACACTCTTAAAATGCTTTGTGTATTAGCTTTTCCTAAAACGTTACAATCGTAATTTTGTAAAAAACAATTAACTTCATGATATTTTAGATTTAATGGCAGGTCAAAACCCAAAAGTCAAAATTAGTAAAACAGTAAAATAACGTATAATCTCGTATTTGGTGTTTATCTGGCAAAAGCACTTATTTGTCCATTAAACTTGAGTTTAAGTAAATCGTTCAGGAATATTAACAATAACGTAGCATATGACACAGACCCCTTTGACAAACCAGCCTCCACGACCCGAGAGTAGCTTATAATTTTACCAGTCTTAAATTGTTGTAAATTGTTTTCGGTTTATAAAAAGCTTTTAAACTATTTGAATGTGACTCTACTCACCTTAATATTTTCCAATTAGACCACAGCATAGTACAATTAAAAATATCAACGGCTTTTTATCTACAAAGATTTTAAAAGTTTTTTTGATATTATTGACTGATGCTTCTTGAAATATTTACTGTGAAAGTAATTAAAGCACCTGCCATTGACTTCACTTTGACAAACCTAAATTGTTTAGAACTTAAAAAGTGTATTTTTTTATACATCTATATTTAACAATCTATCTTTCATGAGCTTTTCAAAAAGTATAGAGAATCCTGAAAGTAAAATAATGGGATTATCTTTTTATAATAATGGGATATTTATATTTATAATATTTTTATAAATTTTTTTAATTAATGGGATTAAGAGTTTTCTTTTTCGAAATAGGAACGACCGAACTAAGTTTAAATCTCTTAGGAAAAACACCTTGACTAGCTATAAACCAAGACAGCTATTTTACGTCTTCACAAAAGCAACACTTAACTGATCAAATCCAGCTTTAAAACTGGTGGTAGACTTCAGAATTTAATATATATTTTCAGAGTGCAAGCAGTTAAAGAATAAACCGCTAGTGATTTCTTTAGCTTATAATCATGACACTCTTATAGAAAACTAAGTAAAATTTTCGAGAGTTTTAGAGGCACCAGAAGAAAAGTTTTTGTTTTGCCTCTACTGTCATTAACTATGCTATATGTAGTCTTATTTTTGTTGGACGATTCCTGTTCCATATCATGTAGTTTTGATGCATTTTCTAGATTCAGATCGCAACACTCAAAAACTTGCCTTGTAAAGCAGCATTTGAATAATTTTCATCCATTTCAGATTGCACATAAACTAATGACTATATCAGACTGCCCATAATGACAAACATAAGTCATTGCAACTTGCGTATATTAATGCATATAACTTGCGCTACCTGTATACATTGCCGGTAGAATAGTTAATCGGTAAATATAAGCTGCACATCCCTTTGTGCTAATTTGGTTGTGTAAATGGATATACTACTCCAAACGCAGTTTGACTTGGTTTAGCTGAATAAAAATTATGTGTCCCTTTCGATTTTGACATAGATGTCGAGGCAATATTGCTGAAGTAAGCAACAAAATCTTAGTAAATGGTTGTCAGCATTCTGACTAATCATCAAACGATACGCGTAAACATTCATCAAGTTAACCTTCTTGGTAGTTTCCTCACCAATAAATGGATTTATCATCTTAATTTTGATGATATATCCATCGTCTCCTTGCCAAAACATTAGTGGGTGTTGCAACGCGTCATATGATCAGTGTCTTTCGTATATTTGTTGCAGTTGCCCGGTCAGCATTAGGATGTGTAAGCACAATAACACGGGTTTCCAAGTTTTAACCAACAATCACGATTATAACTTTATCAATAGTTGGAGCGTTAAATCTGTGTTTTAACACACAGTTCCTGCTTTTTGTCTATCTGCTCCGATCAAGACTTTGTAGTCACCATTTGGCATGCACCCCAACGCAGTGTCTTGAATATCTGGACCAATGCATGATGTTCATGAAGTATTTACTGAAGTTCTTGAAAATTTGCTCTTTTTATTGTGGTGTTGATCTCTTGACGCCGATAAAGTTGATCCTCCATATTCTCTATGAAGTATTTTATAAGAATTAACGCTGTGCATCTTCAAGAGTTTGCAATGCTTTTCAATAATGTCTGCTTCAAATAAAGTAATTTAAGAGCAGCCATTTTTTTTTTTTTAGTGTGCTTAAAAAATTGTGACTGGTTTTTTGCAACGAAGCAAGCAAAGGCTAAGCTGGCTCAGTCAATAGTGGTAATTTTAATTTGCCACTAGGGCAGCGCAATCCAGGCATTTCTCCTGCAAACTTCAATGTTCCACCATGCGCGCATTCAACGTCCATTGGACCAACTTGAACCAAAAGATGCGAGCTGTAATAAAATATAATGGTCTATAGCTTCATTTAATTTCAGCATTTTTTATAATATTACTCGCACAAAACAAACAAATTGACCCGTTATCTATTTTACAGTTGTTATTTGTTCTCAATATTTTATTTTCATTTTGATTTGTGTCAATTATAAATGTGTTAGATGGCTCAAATTAAACCTCCTTGTAACAGCTGATTTGTTAAAAAAAGACACACGTGGTAAAATAAACTAAATAAAAAATTCCTCCATATGAACTTGTAAACTTTGAAAGGTTCTACGGTGTATCACTTTTCACTTAGGGGTTTGAAAAATAGATAGTAGTCGATTCTCAGACTTACTGAGTACACATAAAAATGTCATAAGAATCGGTCAAGCCGTTTCGGAGGAGTATGGGAACGAACATTGTGACACGAGAATTTTATATATTAGATTTATATATATATATATATATATATATATATATATATATATATATATATATATATATACATAAATAATGTTGTCTCCTCACATGAGAACAATCCCAATTTTACAGTTCAGGTAATCTTAAAAAATCTGTATAAACTTGTTCCAACAAAGATTTTAAATTTTAATTCCCTAGTGAACGACTTGATTTAATTTACAAAGTCATGTGAAGACATAATATAAGTTAACTTGTCAACCTTAATATTTGAAGCGGACAAATCAACATTAAAGTCACCCAAAAATATATCATTGTATCAGGATTTAGCACCTTGTCAAGGCAGTCTGATAAGCACTCGGAAAAATCTAATGTTCAAATAATAATGAAACTGAAAATGGATATCTTTAATGGAGACTTCTTGTAAACATTGAATACATTGCTTTTTGTAGCTAAGTTTCACTAAGCTCACAAGTACCCTCCAAACAAGAGCGTGAAACATCTATTTCCTCAGCCTTTATAGATGATTTACTAAAAGTAAACATTCTTCATTTTTTGGAAGTTTCGGCAATATTCTGTGGTGCGACGAAATCCAAGTAAAGATGTAATTTCAAATTCAAAGTCTCTTAAATGATGCCCAGAAAGGCAAAAAATATTTGGATTTTCATAATCAATAACAATTTTAAATGTGTCAAATTTCCCAGACAGGCCCTGAACGTTGTAATGACTTACTTTTATCTCTATGGAAACTAGAGTACAACGGAGTACTCTAAACCGCAACCAACGGCGGCAAAATTCTCCAAAGTCCAGCAGTGCTCTTGTCTGTACAGTGTAATGAGGTGATGTATAAACACCATCCTGCTAAAACTATAGTTTATTACAATTTCGTCCCATCAAAGCTCATAAAGCTGGTACATGGAATTTATCAGCAGTCATTGGTGAGAATCCCAGTTCAACGTTACCAATAATAAAAGGGTGTCAATAATCCTAGCCCAAACATTAACTTTTTTAGGTTTCTGCGTATGGCTCGCCCTCATCCAATTCACATATAGCCATATGAGTGAAACAGAGCATCGGGATAGTTTCCTACAATGAAATCGTAAAATTCTTTTTCACAGTTCCTTGAACTAACGGTATACATGCAGCCCTGATCGGGACAAAAGCCCATCACCGGCCTGGACTGGGCTGGGAACGGGCCTGAGGGCTTTATTGCAGGCCCATCGGTCAGGTTGACATTTACATACACTATGTTCCTCTTTTGAATATTAACGCTATTCCCAGAATAGAAACCGTAAATTAGCCCCCAACAAGTCTTGCACGTTTGCAAATATTTATGACCCTGCATAAAACATACTTCCCCTTAAATGTACCGCCTATGGACTTTCCAGCTTCATAGGGCTGTTTCACCCTTGACGAGAGCTGAGGGAACAAGTAGCCGACACCATTGATGACCCAACGCACAGAACAATGACAGGGGACTACCTCCTTTCGACCGTGTCACCACATTTGTTGACCGATTGGAGTAGTCTTTGTGGTCCTTATTGCCATTCATTATCCCTTTACCTAGCGGCGGCTGCTACCGCGGCCCCTGTGGATGGCAGGGGATTTTGCCGACTGTTGTAGTAACCTTATAAAACTGTCAACAACTCTATTATTTTGAATGGAACGTGACTAAAACCTAAAACAAACAAACGAAAAAACATAAAAGTCGCACAAAAGTTTGTAAGTTTCTAAAAATGACAAGATAATTCCCAATCAATGTAATAAGAGCAGTGAGTCCTAAACTGGCTTGCAAAATTCTAGGTCTTGTAAAAAAAACGTATTTAGCTTACAATATATATTTACATTTAACAAATTGTAACAGTTAAAATAAAAAAACTAATTAAAAATATAACTAACTAAAACACTTTTCACGATTAAAAACTAATTTTTTTATTATTAAAAACACTATTAACCTGTCATTACTATTTTCACAAGAATATCGTAACATAAGTTCTGTTACAAATTTATTGTAGGTTACATAAATGTATAATTTTTATAGTCAATTATATATAGGTCATAACAATTTCACTTGTGTGAATATTAAAAATTGTAACGGATAAACGAAATTTGTTATGAAAGATTTGATATTTGTTTTTAATTGTAATAATATTATATGTTATATTTACATAACATTATAAAAATAACACTATAATAATATTATTTTATCATAAAAAATTTTTTGTAAAAATAATAATAACACACAAAGAGTCCTAGGACTAACAAACACAAAACTACAGCTCAATAAAAAACAACAATCACAAAAAAAAATCCTGGCCTAACAAACACAACACTTCAGTACATTTTTATTACAACAGTATTTCCTAATGAAACAAGTCACCAAACTCAAAACCAAAACACGTGAGGTGCTTTACAGCTGAGACCGCACACGTGAAAAGGAAAAATTCTTACAAGCGTTATTATAGTGGTCGCTCAACAAAGTTTTATATATATATATACTTATGAACTTTTATGTGTAAAAGCCGAGAATATATTCTTTGCATTGGTAGACTATAGGTTAGGTCTCATCAATTGGTCGCATCTTCACAGGTCGAATTTAGTGTTTGAGTGTGCCAATGTCAAATTCAGCTCAATGAGCCGCTTGTCATCTCATGCGCCATTTGTAGAATTCGGCTCATTGAGCCGCTTGCTAGATATAGGGTTAAGTACAATCTGCCAGTGGAAACAGTTTAAAGGAGTTTTCTACTACGAGAACAGACCAATGTGTGTTGTTAAACGTGTACCGGTACCAAAGAAAAACGAAAATACCAAAGAAAAGAATAAGTGCGGCCAAGTGGAAGGGCAATGAACAAATTGAGTGCAAGACTTACAAAAAACTCTGAATTTTGTTCAAGAAGATAATCAATGTAGGCCTACATGCGTTCCAGATATAGCTTCTACATAGTAAAAAAGACAGTGGCACAGGTAAAGAAGAGAGTTTGCGATGAAACTTTTGATTCATTGTTTTAAAAACACATTGTGTAACATGTGTTACATTTGTGTAACATTGTAAAACAAACATTGATTTTCAAACATTCATGAGTTGATATTGGCAATTTAATTCTATGTAATCTTTATTTTCCTAACCTTGGCGCTAACGCACGATATGTTAATGATACATGTATTATACATTATTAAAACATCGTGCATGATTGTAATAATTAAATAATTTAAGTTTAAATTCATTTAACTACGAGTTTAGCTAATTCATAAGATGATTTAGATATGATAATTATTTTATTTAATCTTACACCATACCTAACACCTAATTTAATAATTTAACCTAATTTAATACCTAACACCATAATCTTCACACACGATGTATTATAATTTCACTGATTATTCAAAATTTATAATAATCTAAACTCATTAAACCATTAAACTCTCGTGTTATATTATTGGAATAAATAAGGTAGGCAACTAAAAAAATTGAATTCACTCAATAAATAAATATTGAAATAGAATATGTATAACATTCGCGATGTTTTAAATAGCAATTTTGTACTCGATTTCACAATATTCACCAGAACTAAAGGAGACTTGGGAAGGCAGGTAGTTTGAAGTTAAGAAACAATAGGCCGGCACAAACCGGCAACACTGCGGCGCTGGCCCGTTTGGGGTTTTACACACTTGCCGGCCTCAGAAAGGACTGTGGCAACTTCGATACACGCGGTCTGATTTTACCGCATTGTGGCACGTTTCCACAATTATTTTCGAGAGTGTAAGGGGTAAAATCGGAGTGTTTTGAAAAAAGGAGTCGTGAGCCATATTATATACACTACAAGCTATGCAGCAGTATAGTTCGTCTCTAAGATGCCACAATTGGGTGGTTTCCACAATTTGGTGAATA
>JAGISJ010000052.1:13172-18172 GCA_023375725.1 Nephotettix cincticeps
TTTTTTTTTTTTTTTTTTTTTTTTTTTTTTTTTTTTTTTTATTTTTTTTTTTTTTTTTTTTTTGTTTTTTTTTTTTTTTTTTTTTTTTTTTTTTTTTTTTTTTTTTTTTTTTTTTTTTTTTTTTTATTTTTTTTTTTTTTTTTTTTGTTTTTTTTTTTTTTTTTTTTTTTTTTTTTTTTTTTTTTTTGTTTTTTTTTTTTTTTTTTTTTTTTTTTTTTTTTTTTTTTTTTTTTTTTTTTTTTTTTTTTTTTTTTTTTTTTTTTTTTTTTTTTTTTTTTTTTTTTTTTTTTTTTTTTTTTTTTTTTTTTTTTTTTTTTTTTTTTTTTTTTTTTTTTTTTTTTTTTTTTTTTTTTTTTTTTTTTTTTTTTTTTTTTTTTTTTTTTTTTTTTTTTTTTTTTTTTTTTTTTTTTTTTTTTTTTTTTTTTTTTTTTTTTTTTTTTTTTTTTTTTTTTTTTTTTTTTTTTTTTTTTTTTTTTTTTTTTTTTTTTTTTTTTTTTTTTTTTTTTTTTTTTTTTTTTTTTTTTTTTTTTTTTTTTTTTTTTTTTTTTTTTTTTTTTTTTTTTTTTTTTTTTTTTTTTTTTTTTTTTTTTTTTTTTTTTTTTTTTTTTTTTTTTTTTTTTTTTTTTTTTTTTTTTTTTTTTTTTTTTTTTTTTTTTTTTTTTTTTTTTTTTTTTTTTTTTTTTTTTTGTTTTTTTTTTTTTTTTTTTTTTTTTTTTTTTTTTTTTTTTTTTTTTTTTTTTTTTTTTTTTTTTTTTTTTTTTTTTTTTTTTTTTTTTTTTTTTTTTTTTTTTTTTTTTTTTTTTTTTTTTTTTTTTTTTTTTTTTTTTTTTTTTTTTTTTTTTTTTTTTTTTTTTTTTTTTTTTTTTTTTTTTTTTTTTTTTTTTTTTTTTTTTTTTTTTTTTTTTTTTTTTTTTTTTTTTTTTTTTTTTTTTTTTTTTTTTTTTTTTTTTTTTTTTTTTTTTTTTTTTTTTTTTTTTTTTTTTTTTTTTTTTTTTTTTTTTTTTTTTTTTTTTTTTTTTTTTTTTTTTTTTTTTTTTTTTTTTTTTTTTTTTTTTTTTTTTTTTTTTTTTTTTTTTTTTTTTTTTTTTTTTTTTTTTTTTTTTTTTTTTTTTTTTTTTTTTTTTTTTTTTTTTTTTTTTTTTTTTTTTTTTTTTTTTTTTTTTTTTTTTTTTTTTTTTTTTTTTTTTTTTTTTTTTTTTTTTTTTTTTTTTTTTTTTTTTTTTTTTTTTTTTTTTTTTTTTTTTTTTTTTTTTTTTTTTTTTTTTTTTTTTTTTTTTTTTTTTTTTTTTTTTTTTTTTTTTTTTTTTTTTTTTTTTTTTTTTTTTTTTTTTTTTTTTTTTTTTTTTTTTTTTTTTTTTTTTTTTTTTTTTTTTTTTTTTTTTTTTTTTTTTTTTTTTTTTTTTTTTTTTTTTTTTTTTTTTTTTTTTTTTTTTTTTTTTTTTTTTTTTTTTTTTTTTTTTTTTTTTTTTTTTTTTTTTTTTTTTTTTTTTTTTTTTTTTTTTTTTTTTTTTTTTTTTTTTTTTTTTTTTTTTTTTTTTTTTTTTTTTTTTTTTTTTTTTTTTTTTTTTTTTTTTTTTTTTTTTTTTTTTTTTTTTTTTTTTTTTTTTTTTTTTTTTTTTTTTTTTTTTTTTTTTTTTTTTTGTTTTTTTTTTTTTTTTTTTTTTTTTTTTTTTTTTTTTTTTTTTTTTTTTTTTTTTTTTTTTTTTTTTTTTTTTTTTTTTTTTTTTTTTTTTTTTTTTTTTTTTTTTTTTTTTTTTTTTTTTTTTTTTTTTTTTTTTTTTTTTTTTTTTTTTTTTTTTTTTTTTTTTTTTTTTTTTTGTTTTTTTTTTTTTTTTTTTTTTTTTTTTTTTTTTTTTTTTTTTTTTTTTTTTTTTTTTTTTTTTTTTTTTTTTTTTTTTTTTTTTTTTTTTTTTTTTTTTTTTTTTTTTTTTTTTTTTTTTTTTTTTTTTTTTTTTTTTTTTTTTTTTTTTTTTTTTTTTTTTTTTTTTTTTTTTTTTTTTTTTTTTTTTTTTTTTTTTTTTTTTTTTTTTTTTTTTTTTTTTTTTTTTTTTTTTTTTTTTTTTTTTTTTTTTTTTTTTTTTTTTTTTTTTTTTTTTTTTTTTTTTTTTTTTTTTTTTTTTTTTTTTTTTTTTTTTTTTTTTTTTTTTTTTTTTTTTTTTTTTGTTTTTTTTTTTTTTTTTTTTTTTTTTTTTTTTTTTTTTGTTTTTTTTTTTTTTTTTTTTTTTTTTTTTTTTTTTTTTTTTTTTTTTTTTTTTTTTTTTTTTTTTGTTTTTTTTTTTTTTTTTTTTTTTTTTTTTTTTTTTTTTTTTTTTTTTTTTTTTTTTTTTTTTTTTTTTTTTTTTTTTTTTTTTTTTTTTTTTTTTTTTTTTTTTTTTTTTTTTTTTTTTTTTTTTTTTTTTTTTTTTTTTTTTTTTTTTGTTTTTTTTTTTTTTTTTTTTTTTTTTTTTTTTTTTTTTTTTTTTTTTTTTTTTTTTTTTTTTTTTTTTTTTTTTTTTTTTTTTTTTTTTTTTTTTTTTTTTTTTTTTTTTTTTTTTTTTTTTTTTTTTTTTTTTTTTTTTTTTTTTTTTTTTTTTTTTTTTTTTTTTTTTTTTTTTTTTTTTTTTTTTTTTTTTTTTTTTTTTTTTTTTTTTTTTTTTTTTTTTTTTTTTTTTTTTTTTTTTTTTTTTTTTTTTTTTTTTTTTTTTTTTTTTTTTTTTTTTTTTTTTTTTTTTTTTTTTTTTTTTTTTTTTTTTTTTTTTTTTTTTTTTTTTTTTTTTTTTTTTTTTTTTTTTTTGTTTTTTTTTTTTTTTTTTTTTTTTTTTTTTTTTTTTTTTTTTTTTTTTTTTTTTTTTTTTTTTTTTTTTTTTTTTTTTTTTTTTTTTTTTTTTTTTTTTTTTTTTTTTTTTTTTTTTTTTTTTTTTTTTTTTTTTTTTTTTTTTTTTTTTTTTTTTTTTTTTTTTTTTTTTTTTTTTTTTTTTTTTTTTTTTTTTTTTTTTTTTTTTTTTTTTTTTTTTTTTTTTTTTTTTTTTTTTTTTTTTTTTTTTTTTTTTTTTTTTTTTTTTTTTTTTTTTTTTTTTTTTTTTTTTTTTTTTTTTTTTTTTTTTTTTTTTTTTTTTTTTTTTTTTTTTTTTTTTTTTTTTTTTTTTTTTTTTTTTTTGTTTTTTTTTTTTTTTTTTTTTTTTTTTTTTTTTTTTTTTTTTTTTTTTTTTTTTTTTTTTTTTTTTTTTTTTTTTTTTTTTTTTTTTTTTTTTTTTTTTTTTTTTTTTTTTTTTTTTTTTTTTTTTTTTTTTTTTTTTTTTTTTTTTTTTTTTTTTTTTTTTTTTTTTTTTTTTTTTTTTTTTTTTTTTTTTTTTTTTTTTTTTTTTTTTTTTTTTTTTTTTTTTTTTTTTTTTTTTTTTTTTTTTTTTTTTTTTTTTTTTTTTTTTTTTTTTTTTTTTTTTTTTTTTTTTTTTTTTTTTTTTTTTTTTTTTTTGTTTTTTTTTTTTTTTTTTTTTTTTTTTTTTATTTTTTTTTTTTTTTTTTTTTTTTTTTTTTTTTTTTTTTTTTTTTTTTTTTTTTTTTTTTTTTTTTTTTTTTTTTTTTTTTTTTTTTTTTTTTTTTTTTTTTTTTTTTTTTTTTTTTTTTTTTTTTTTTTTTTTTTTTTTTTTTTGTTTTTTTTTTTTTTTTTTTTTTTTTTTTTTTTTGTTTTTTTTTTTTTTTTTTTTTTTTTTTTTTTTTTTTTTTTTTTTTTTTTTTTTTTTTTTTTTTTTTTTTTTTTTTTTTTTTTTTTTGTTTTTTTTTTTTTTTTTTTTTTTTTTTTTTTTTTTTTTTTTTTTTTTTTTTTTTTTTTTTTTTTTTTTTTTTTTTTTTTTTTTTTTTTTTTTTTTTTTTTTTTTTTTTTTTTTTTTTTTTTTTTTTTTTTTTTTTTTTTTTTTTTTTTTTTTTTTTTTTTTTTTTTTTTTTTTTTTTTTTTTTTTTTTTTTTTTTTTTTTTTTTTTTTTTTTTTTTTTTTTTTTTTTTTTTTTTTTTTTTTTTTTTTTTTTTTTTTTTTTTTTTTTTTTTTTTTTTTTTTTTTTTTTTTTTTTTTTTTGTTTTTTTTTTATTTTTTTTTTTTTTTTTTTTTTTTTTTTTTTTTTTTTTTTTTTTTTTTTTTTTTTTTTTTTTTTTTTTTTTTTTTTTTTTTTTTTTTTTTTTTTTTTTTTTTTTTTTTTTTTTTTTTTTTTTTTTTTTTTTTTTTTTTTTTTTTTTTTTTTTTTTTTTTTTTTTTTTTTTTTTTTTTTTTTTTTTTTTTTGTTTTTTTTTTTTTTTTTTTTTTTTTTTTTTTTTTTTTTTTTTTTTTTTTTTTTTTTTTTTTTTTTTTTTTTTTTTTTTTTTTTTTTTTTTTTTTTTTTTTTTTTTTTTTTTTTTTTTTTTTTTTTTTTTTTTTTTTTTTTTTTTTTTTTTTTTTTTTTTTTTTTTTTTTTTTTTTTTTTTTTTTTTTTTTTTTTTTTTTTTTTTTTTTTTTTTTTTTTTTTTTTTTTTTTTTTTTTTTTTTTTTTTTTTTTTTTTTTTTTTTTTGTTTTTTTTTTTTTTTTTTTTTTTTTTTTTTTTTTTTTTTTTTTTTTTTTTTTTTTTTTTTTTTTTTTTTTTTTTTTTTTTTTTTTTTTTTTTTTTTTTTTTTTTTTTTTTTTTTTTTTTTTTTTTTTTTTTTTTTTTTTTTTTTTTTTTTTTTTTTTTTTTTTTTTTTTTTTTTTTTTTTTTTTTTTTTTTTTTTTTTTTTTTTTTTTTTTTTTTTTTTTTTTTTTTTTTTTTTTTGTTTTTTTTTTTTTTTTTTTTTTTTTTTTTTTTTTTTTTTTTTTTTTTTTGTTTTTTTTTTTTTTTTTTTTTTTTTTTTTTTTTGTTTTTTTTTTTTTTTTTTTTTTTTTTTTTTTTTTTTTTTTTTTTTTTTTTTTTTTTTTTTTTTTTTTTTTGTTTTTTTTTTTTTTTTTTTTTTTTTTTTTTTTTTTTTTTTTTTTTTTTTTTTTTTTTTTTTTTTTTTTTTTTTTTTTTTTTTTTTTTTTATT
>JAGISJ010000052.1:25672-28172 GCA_023375725.1 Nephotettix cincticeps
TTTTTTTTTTTTTTTTTTTTTTTTTTTTTTTTTTTTTTTTTTTTTTTTTTTTGTTTTTTTTTTTTTTTTTTTTTTTTTTTTTTTGTTTTTTTTTTTTTTTTTTTTTTTTTTTTTTTTTTTTTTTTTTTTTTTTTTTTTTTTTTTTTTTTTTTTTTTTTTTTTTTTTTTTTTTTTTTTTTTTTTTTTTTTTTTTTTTTTTTTTTTTTTTTTTTTTTTTTTTTTTTTTTTTTTTTTTTTTTTTTTTTTTTTTTTTTTTTTTTTTTTTTTTTTTTTTTTTTTTTTTTTTTTTTTTTTTTTTTTTTTTTTTTTTTTTTTTTTTTTTTTTTTTTTTTTTTTTTTTTTTTTGTTTTTTTTTTTTTTTTTTTTTTTTTTTTTTTTTTTTTTTTTTTTTTTTTTTTTTTTTTTTTTTTTTTTTTTTTTTTTTTTTTTTTTTTTTTTTTTTTTTTTTTTTTTTTTTTTTTTTTTTTTTTTTTTTTTTTTTTTTTTTTTTTTTTTTTTTTTGTTTTTTTTTTTTTTTTTTTTTTTTTTTTTTTTTTTTTTTTTTTTTTTTTTTTTTTTTTTTGTTTTTTTTTTTTTTTTTTTTTTTTTTTTTTTTTTTTTTTTTTTTTTTTTTTTTTTTTTTTTTTTTTTTTTTTTTTTTTTTTTTTTTTTTTTTTTTTTTTTTTTTTTTTTTTTTTTTTTTTTTTTTTTTTTTTTTTTTTTTTTTTTTTTTTTTTTTTTTTTTTTTTTTTTTTTTTTTTTTTTTTTTTTTTTTTTTTTTTTTTTTGTTTTTTTTTTTTTTTTTTTTTTTTTTTTTTTTTTTTTTTTTTTTTTTTTTTTTTTTTTTTTTTTTTTTTTTTTTTTTTTTTTTTTTTTTTTTTTTTTTTTTTTTTTTTTTTTTTTTTTTTTTTTTTTTTTTTTTTTTTTTTTTTTTTTTTTTTTTTTTTTTTTTTTTTTTTTTTTTTTTTTTTTTTTTTTTTTTTTTTTTTTTTTTTTTTTTGTTTTTTTTTTTTTTTTTTTTTTTTTTTTTTTTTTTTTTTTTTTTTTTTTTTTTTTTTTTTTTTTTTTTTTTTTTTTTTTTTTTTTTTTTTTTTTTTTTTTTTTTTTTTTTTTTTTTTTTTTTTTTTTTTTTTTTTTTTTTTTTTTTTGTTTTTTTTTTTTTTTTTTTTTTTTTTTTTTTTTTTTTTTTTTTTTTTTTTTTTTTTTTTTTTTTTTTTTTTTTTTTTTTTTTTTTTTTTTTTTTTTTTTTTTTTTTTTTTTTTTTTTTTTTTTTTTTTTTTTTTTTTTTTTTTTTTTTTTTTTTTTTTTTTTTTTTTTTTTTTTTTTTTTTTTTTTTTTTTTTTTTTTTTTTTTTTTTTTTTTTTTTTTTTTTTTTTTTTTTTTTTTTTTTTTTTTTTTTTTTTTTTTTTTTTTTTTTTTTTTTTTTTTTTTTTTTTTTTTTTTTTTTTTTTTTTTTTTTTTTTTTTTTTTTTTTTTTTTTTTTTTTTTTTTTTTTTTTTTTTTTTTTTTTTTTTTTTTTTTTTTTTTTTTTTTTTTTTTTTTTTTTTTTTTTTTTTTTTTTTTTTTTTTTTTTTTTTTTTTTTTTTTTTTTTTTTTTTTTTTTTTTTTTTTTTTTTTTTTTTTTTGTTTTTTTTTTTTTTTTTTTTTTTTTTTTTTTTTTTTTTTTTTTTTTTTTTTTTTTTTTTTTTTTTTTTTTTTTTTTTTTTTTTTTTTTTTTTTTTTTTTGTTTTTTTTTTTTTTTTTTTTTTTTTTTTTTTTTTTTTTTTTTTTTTTTTTTTTTTTTTTTTTTTTTTTTTTTTTTTTTTTTTTTTTTTTTTTTTTTTTTTTTTTTTTTTTTTTTTTTTTTTTTTTTTTTTTTTTTTTTTTTTTTTTTTTTTTTTTTTTTTTTTTTTTTTTTTTTTTTTTTTTTTTTTTTTTTTTTTTTTTTTTTTTTTTTTTTTTTTTTTTTTTTTTTTTTTTTTTTTTTTTTTTTTTTTTTTTTTTTTTTTTTTTTTTTTTTTTTTTTTTTTTTTTTTTTTTTTTTTTTTTTTTTTTTTTTTTTTTTTTTTTTTTTTTTTTTTTTTTTTTTTTTTTTTTTTTTTTTTTTTTTTTTTTTTTTTTTTTTTTTTTTTTTTTTTTTTTTTTTTTTTTTTTTTTTTTTTTTTTTTTTTTTTGTTTTTTTTTTTTTTTTTTTTTTTTTTTTTTTTTTTTTTTTTGTTTTTTTTTTTTTTTTTTTTTTTTTTTTTTTTTTTGTTTTTTTTTTTTTTTTTTTTTTTTTTTTTTTTTTTTTTTTTTTTTTTTTTTTTTTTTTTTTTTTTTTTTTTTTTTTTTTTTTTTTTTTTTTTTTTTTTTTTTTTTTTTTTTTTTTTTTTTTTTTTTTTTTTTTTTTTTTTTTTTTTTTTTTTTTTTTTTTTTTTTTTTTTTTTTTTTTTTTTTTTTTTTTTTTTTTTTTTTTTTTTTTTTTTTTTTTTTTTTTTTTTTTTTTTTTTTTTTTTTTTTTTTTTTTTTTTTTTTTTTTTTTTTTTTTTTTTTTTTTTTTTTT
>JAGISJ010000053.1:0-17070 GCA_023375725.1 Nephotettix cincticeps
ATTCTTCTTTCCTATGGGAAATTCGCTTAAAGGTGCTAATCTTCAGGTTTTTAGCTTTGATATATGTTTCCTGGCAGCCAAGTCCTACATTCGCTTAAGAAGCAACAGATGGCCTTGACTGCATTCAGGCTGCACTGACAACTGTGCTCTACTGGTCATATTGTGGCCAGGAATAAGGCTGAGTCACCAAGTTAAAAATATACACACCGAAGGTTATTAATCTGGCTCGGTGCGCGCTGACGATAGGTTTTCCTGCAAAATTTTAAATTATGGTGCTGCAAAAACCTGTGGAGTGGTTTGGATTTTTGACATCCGGATATTTGACGCTCTCCTGTAAGTATAATAACGAAATTAAAGTTGAATGGAGTTCTAGCTTACAATTTTATTATCTGAATCCAGCATTATCTGGAACAATAATTTTTTTAACCATCAAAAAAGTTAATATTCTTAGGCAATGCTCAGATATCGTTAGTCCTCAAATTTAAAACCTGATAAAATAAAAATACCCCTGTCGAAACAGACCTGCGTACTCAAATCAATAATATAATAATACAGTGCAACTTGGTTATTGCGGCCTTGGCCGTAACGTCAACTCGGATATAACGTTATTTGTTTTTAGGTCCCGCCAAACTATAGGTATTTACATAGGTATAACCTCGGATGTATCGTCAGTAAATTCTAAAACCTCGTATATAAAGTCAAGAAAATCAGGCCGAGATGAAGGCAACGTATAGCTAAAGAGAGAAATTTCAGTCGGTGGAGCAACGTGAGGGCTGCGACTATTGTTTACCTAGATACCCCATTATATTTTTAGAAACAGCATTTTATTGCTGTCTTACCGCTAACCACCCCAACCCTATATCCGCTATCGCCGTTATCAAGGCCAGTGTCAGTGACTCATGACGCGTCAAAGCACTGTGATACCGTACGTACGTACCTACAGTTCGTGCAGCTATCGTTAGTTCAGTGTACGTCTTTTACAGTTTGTTTTTCGTTATTTTAATTTAAACGAATACAGTATTGAAAAATAATGGCAAGTGTTAAGAGAAAGGTTTTGCCAATTAAAGCAAAAGTGTGAGTTATAAGAGCGTGTGAGGAGGGACGTAAGATAGCAGACGTGTGTTCGGACTTGTTTTTTAAAATCGAACCAACAGTTGAATTCACCAAGCCGAACTTCATTGCAATATTTTAAACTCGATTTTTATACAGTATAGAGTAGTTCAGTCAGAGTCATAAACATAAACTTGTATGTGTATTTCAAATTATCTTCATTAAAAGTGTTAATTTCCTGTAAAGAATGTGTTTTAGCGAATTTCCCATAGGGAAGAAGCTATTACCGTAGGTCTCATGGTGAGACTTAAGCCCGGGACCGTGTTATTTTTTCTTCTTTAGGTGCCCAGAGTCCAAAAACAATAGTCGTTAAAATTTTTATATATATATATATGTATATATATATGTATATATATATGTATGTGTCTGTTAGCACGATAACTCTCGTAAAAATGGTCCGATCGTGACCAAATTTAATAGAGACGTGTATTCCTACAAATGCTTGGACGAGTTCGTAAACCAGACATATCGGTCAATGGGAACGGGTAGTTTGGGGGGGTTTTGTACCCCAAATTGGGGTTTTTTTGCGTTTTTCACATGTAATTTAAAAAAATTTCTAATTTTATATTTCACCATTGGAATCAGCTTAAAAAACTACACAATTAAGTTCCTTAAAGTTTTTCTCTATCTCTAACGGTTACCGAGATATTAAAAAATCTAAACACAGTACGTTGTATTGTGGGGCTCCAATGTTAATCTTATGGAGGATAGGGAAAAATTAATATTTCCCATATTAATGAATATTTTTGGATAAAACTTGATATTTAGCTTCACATAGTTGAGATCTATCCATTTATGCTTAAAAATCATAGTTTATGTGTTTATCATGGCAGCAAACCTGCATACTCTTTTCCCATGTTAATCATATGGAGAATAGGCAAACTCCTTTATTGATGGACAGATGTTGATGAAAGTTAGTATAAATGCTAAAAATAAATGTTTTTGAAGGTATGAATGCCTACTCTCAGTGTTCCTCACAGCAACAAACCTGCACACTCTTTCACATGTTAATCTTATGGAGAATAGGCAAATAATTCTCATGTTTATGGACAGATTTTTTAAAAACTTGTCATATATTATTTTTATATTATTGATTTGGAAATTCGCTGAGTACGCAGGTCTGCTGCGACGGGGGTATTTCTATTTTCCTCAGTTTTAAATTAAAATAATTATGAAACCACTTTTATAGTGTCACTCTGATATAGCGTCATTAATTGAGTGGTCCCTTCAATGAAATTATAACCAAGTTCCACTGTAATAATAATAATAATAATGATATATAACAAGTTTAATCAATATCTGTCGATAAATATGAGAGTTATTTTCCTATTCTCCATAAGATTAACATGGGAAAGAGAATGCAGGTTTGCTGCAGTGAGGAACATTGAAAGCAGGCACTTCTAGCATAAAATTTTTTTTACCATTTATACCAAGATTCATAAACATCTTTCCATAATAAAGGAGTTTGCCTATTCTCTGTATGATTAACATGGGAAAAGACAATGCAGGTTAGCTGCCATGATAAGCACATAAACTATGATATTTAAGCATTTGTAGGATAAGATCTCAACCACATGAAGGTAAATACTTTCATAGGTAAAAAGTTTAATCCAAAAATATTGATTGATAAGTGAAATATAAATTTGTCCTTATCCTCCATAAGATTAACAGTACCTGGTGACCGAGCTTTGCTTGAATAGAATAAGGTATATATTATACAAGTTAATTAGCAAAATTAAAACAAGTTAATTACTCAATGAAAACATTTATGTGGTTTGAATAAAACCAATTTTATACACCTTCAATAATTTAGCATAAACAATGAACAAAAATATAGTCCCCGGGTGGGGATCGATCTCACTACCTCCTGCATGTGAAACCTAAGCGCTAGTTACTGTGTTACGGCATCGGCCAAGTTTAGAACGTCGTCTAGGGGTTTTTGGCCAACCTTGATTATTTTAGCTGACATTATACTGTATTTAATTATCCACTACCTGGTGACCGAGCTTTGCTCGGATAGAATAAGATATGTATTATACAAGTTAATTATCAAAATTAAAACACATTTATTATTCAATGAAAACATTTATATGGTTTAAATAAAACCGATTTCATACACCTTAATTAATATAGCATTAATACCAAACAAAAATATAGTCCCTGGTTGGGGATCGATCTCACATCCTCAGGACCATGAAATCTATGCGCTACCACTGAACCAAGACATCTGCCGAATGCTGGCCGTCGTTTAAGTGTTTTTGGCCAATCTCAGTTGTTATAGCTGATCTTGTACCATGATTATCCATAAAGTTATTATTAGCCTGTGATCAACTGATTTTGTTAGAAAAGGAATGAGGATTGAAAAGCAAAAGAGAAATTTAATTTACACCTGTTAATTGGTTTGTTACAGTGGCTTCAAGCAATATAATGAAAACGTTTTCTATCAAAACACTAAACATTTGGGAAATACCTTTCTCTGCTTTTATTTCGCACAGTTATGTTACCCTTTAGTTTTTACAAATTGTTTAGTAATTTTATATATATATATATATATATATATATATATATATATGTCTGTGAATATGATAACTCTCGTAAAAATGGTCCGATCAAGACCAAATTTAGTAGAGACATGTATTCTTACAAATGCTCGGACGAGTTCGTAAACTAGACATATCGGTCAATGGGAACGGGTAGTTTGGGGGGGGTTTTGTACCCCAAAATGGGGTTTTTTGCATTTTTCACATGTAATTTTTTTTAATTTCCAATTTTATATTTCACCGTTGGAATCGGCTTAAAAATCTACATAGTTAAGGTCCTTAAAGTTTTTCTCTATCTCCAACGGTTACCGAGATATTAAAAAATCTAAACACAGTACGTTGTATTGCGGGGCTCCAATGTTAATCTTATGGAGGATAGGGGAAAATTAATATTTCCCATATTAATCAATATTTTTGGATGAAACTTGATATTTAGCTTCATGTGGTTGAGATCTATCCATTCATGCTTAAAAATCATAGTTTATGTGTTTATCATGGCAGCAAACCTGCATACTCTTTTCCCATAATAATCATATAGGGAATAGGCAAACTCCTTTATTTATGGACAGATGTTGATGAAACTTGGTATAAATGTTAAGATAAAAATTATTTATGATAGAAATGACTACTCTCAGTGTTCCTCACAGCAGCAAACCTGCACACTCTTTCCCATGTTAATCTTATGGAGAATAGGCAAATAATTCTCATGTTTATGGACAGATTTTTATAAAACTTGTCATATATTATTATTAATATATTATCGATTTGGAAATTCGCTGAGTACGCAGGTCTGCTGCGACTGGGGTATTTTAGATTTTAAACTTAATATTATAAGAAAACCGGAATTTTCTTGGACATTAGACCTATCTAGAACTTATTTTCTACTCGGAAATTAGCTTTTTTCAAAATTTAAAGAAATCGTTTGGGCGGTTTTCGAGATCCATATTGAAATATATATACGAACCTTGCTCGTATTATAGTATTGGATTGGAGCCCCAAAATATAACGTACTGTGTTTAGATCTTTTTATATCTCTGTAACCGTTGGGGATAGAGAAAAACTTAATAAAGCTGAATTGTGTAGTTTTTAAAGCTGATTCTAATGGTGAAAGATAAATTTTAAAAATTTTTTAAATTATATATGAAAAGCGCAAATAACCCAATTTTTGAGTACAAACATTATCAATATATATCTTAATGGAATAACTTTAAGAACATCACTTATGACAGCTATGCTTTTTGTGGCCAATTTCTTCGAAAATTGGTCGTCGAGTATGTACAGTAAACTCCCGATTATTCGCGGAATTGAATGGTGCGACTACCGCGGATTTTGAAAATCGCGGATAATCCACAAAGGTACTGGAAAATGGGTAAAATAGTATTTTTAACTTTAATAAATCAATTAATTTGCCGTAAAACGTAAACTATACAGTAATGTTAAACGAAGCTAAATGTTTAAGTACAATTCATATTTTACTTAACAATTAACCAAAAAATTTTACTTTTGTTTTCTATTCAAGAAATCGATTCTAGTCCTTGTGTAATGGTCAATTTATCCTTTAGCTTTTCTGCTATTTTAAATTTGCAAAATCCCCGAAACCAGGTAACAAAAGCACTCAAAACTAACTCGAGAAACAAAACAGACATAAAATAATCAGTAATCACTCTCAGTAGCAACTGGATCAGTTGTTATGAGTGGTGTAAATAAAGTATAGGTGTCAGGTGTCATTGAGCATTAGATCGCTCGCCAGCGTACTGTGTGAATTCCGCCGAGAAAGTGTGTGGGCATTTTGTACTCAAAAACTTCATCACACATATTTTCTAGTTTTTTGCAGCAAGCGGATGACCCGCCTCGCGGACTACCGGCGGATCCAGAGTTTACTGTATACAGAGATTTTGGAGGTGTATTTATTTAAATGAAGGTCTTGACAAATGTATTCCTGTTTAGACATATTTTAACTTGTTTTCAATGATCGAGCCCCACTTTTTTCTCCAGAAATTTTCACTTTTGCCATTAACTACTGGGGAAGTAGAGTTATGATGTGTCAATTATGGCGAGGATGTGAGATGGTTTTACACCAATGTTAGTTACAGGACCTACCATATCTGACCATGATGGGACTGGGCCATGGTCAGGAGGGACAAATAAAAAGTATTTCCTAGTTAGAAAGATAGCTTAATTGTATTGTAATCAACCCTAATTGTATTTATAACACAATAATTTAAATATCAATATATGTATAATAACTTAAAATTGCAATATTTATACATAGTATTTTCACATTTTGACTGGCTAAGTAATGACAGGAACGTTGGGAATCACGACGCTGTGAGGTTTAGATCACAGAGGTTTTACTGTATTATTTAATTATTTACAAGTATTTAAAGTATTAAATTTTTATAAGGCTTGGTTTTAGTTCTGTTGTTGATTACTAACGTTATTTTATTGGACTTTCCCAACATTTCTGTGATTTTAATCACCCAACGATTCTGGAGGTGGAAAAAATACTCCCGTTTTCAAGTGAATAACAATTATATTTAAATTAAAAGTTTTAATTATAGAAAGCTAGTTGGCCAGGAACATGGTAACAAAACTGGATATATATCCTGGGTGTCCTCTCTCCTGTTCATGTTGTCAATACTTACTCCATGGACCTGTAGGGACGCCTGCAGCTTGGAGGCGCCTCCAAGCTAGCCAACGCCATTGATTTCATACATTTTTCCACTTTTAATAGCAAAGACTCTATCTGTGTTTCTGGTTTTATTATGTTTCTGAATATGTTCCAATAGGGGTCCATGGAGAAAGTAACGACCTGCATGGTTTTACATATTTTTGTTTCATTTAAGTAGTGCCGTGATTCATGATATTTAATAGTAATTGTCTTGTCCGTGCTTTTTGTAATGTTATGTTTCAGGTAGTCTAGGCTAGGCGAAACAACCTGATGCTGAATAGCGGGTGCATATGAAAGATAGCCTCCGGTCGGACGAGGGAGAGGGCAGTATGGCCCCAATTCCTGTTCCATGTGCACGCTGCCTTGTTTCCAACCCGTTAGCTCGGGGGTGGAGTGTTGTGGTTAATTTACTTTTTGTATATGCATGATAGATAGGTATACAGTATATTATTTGTACTTTTTGACAGTAACAATAGAATACCTATAGCTAAAACTTCAATTTAAATTTATTAGGTAGTCACTTGAAAATGTGATGAGTTTCTCCATCTCCAGAAATATGTAATTAATAACTAACGTCATGATCAATTTCAAAGATTTTGTCTGTTGTTGACTTTCTAAGTTTAGCCATGAGTTTTTATTTTTACTTTTATCTTGTACCTTCACTTCTCACTGAGAACAGTAAGCCTTTTGGCTTTCCCTTCATGGATCTGTCATATTTTCTAGTATAGGTAAAAGATCATAGATCATTTGTGCCCACTTTGTCCTAACTCTCATAGATTTCATGTTTTAAAATATATGGTTAAGTTGGTGGGTGGTTGCAAGACGTACAAAAGGACGTACAAGGGGACATTGATTAGACATGAAAATGTTGTCATGAACACACTGAACATTACTGTTATCAGTAGCACTTAATGCAGTGATTTCCAACTAGTTTGCTTTGCCTTATTAGCATTTCCAGTGCAATGCCTATAATGTGTGCTGCAAAAATTCTATGTATTTACAAGACATACAGCTTTACATATGATTCCCTAATAAACAAATATTATTTACGTAGCAACGCTAACCAGTGGTTTCTTGCGTAACAAAATAGTAAACTTAACTTAAATAATAAAAGTTATAAAATTATCATGTAGCATTGAAATTATAAAGATAAGTAGGGCAAAACAAGTGTGCTGTGGCTGACCATGATGGAAGTGCTTCTATGTCGGTAACTGCCCATATATTTAGCGTGCGTTGAGCTGAAATATACCCCCGTCGCAGCAGACCTGCGTACTCAGCGAATTTCCAAATCAATAATATAATAATAATATATGACAAGTTTTATAAAAATCTGTCTATAAACATGCGAATTATTTGCCTATTCTCCATAAGATTAACATGGGAAAGAGTGTGCAGGTTAGCTGCTGCGAGGAACACTGAAAGTAGTCATTTCTAACATAAATAATTTTTATCTTAACATTTATACCAACTTTCATTAACATCTGTCTATAAATAAAGGCGTTTGCCTATTCCCTATATGATTAATATGGGAAAAGAGTATGCAGGTTTGCTGCCATTATTAACACATAAACTATGATTTTTAAGCATAAATGGATAATTCTCAAAGACATGAAGCTAAATATCAAGTTTTATCCCAAAATATTGATTAATATGGGAGATATAAATTTTTCCCTATCCTCCATAAGATTAACATTGGAGCCCCAAAATACAACGTACTGTGTTTAGATTTTTTAATATCTCGGTAACCGTTGGAGATAGAGAAAAACTTTAAGGAGCTTAATTGTGTAGCTTTTTCAGCTGATTCCAATGGTGAAATATAAAATTAAAAATTTTTAAAAATTACATGTGAAAAACGCAAAAAACCCCATTTTGGGGTACAAAACCCCCCCAAACTACAAAGGAATCAGCTTAAAAAACTACACAATTAAGTTCCTTAAAGTTTTTCTCTATCTCCAACGGTTACCGAGATATTAAAAAATCTAAACACAGTACGTTGTATTGTGGGGCTCCAATGTTAATCTTATGGAGGATAGGGGAAAATTAATATTTCCTATATTAATGAATATTTTTGGATGAAACTTGATATTTAGCATCATGTGGTTGAGATCTATCCATTTATGCTTAAAAATCATAGTTTATGTGTTTATCATGGCAGCAAACCTGCATACTCTTTTCCCATAATAATCATATAGGGAATAGGCAAACTCCTTTATTCATGGACAGATGTTGATGAAAGTTGGTATAAATGTTAAGATAAAAATTATTCATGGTAGAAATGACTTCTTTCAGTGTTCCTCCCAGCAGCAAACCTGCACACTCTTTGCCATTTTAATATTATGGAGAATAGGCAAATAATTCTCATGTTTATGGACAGATTTTTTTTTAAACTTGTCATATATTATTTTTATATTATTGATTTGGAAATTCGCTGAGTACGCAGGTCTGCTGCGACGGGGGTATTTTTTCCTGTACAGCCATCTATTAAGTACTGAAATATTTTAGCAAAGTTTTAACATCTTGGTTTACTCTTTTTTGCAAATTTAAACTTAGTGCAGTGGAAAGGCAGAGGCCGGTAAAAGTAAATACTAAGGGTATGCCCATGTTGATAATTAGGTAAAATTTACTTTTTTTGTAAATTTTAAAGGTATCCTTATCAAATAAAACTGAAAAATATCAATTTGCTCACAAGAAAGTAAACTTAAGTTTGGCCGTCTTATGAGGATCTTGCTTCATATGGAAAAATCTTTACCAAATAAAATTTCTGCCTTACTTTTTTAGGCAGGAGATGAAAGATAGTATGCTCTTTGGACATTTTAAAACTTAAAATCATGGTCTTATTTAGGTATAATTATACTAATCACCGCAAAATATCAAGAAAGTCCTTAACAATTCAATTTTATTGTATTTTATATAACAGACTTATGCTATCATGAATTCGATCTAAAGATTGCCAGTAAATTAATCAAATGTGTCAGTTATTTTTTATTACTACCTTATTACAAATGAATAACTTGGCACAGTTTTGTCAACATATCATAAAACTTCCCAAATAAATAGTGTAAATACTCAAAATATATTTAATAAAAAAAAAGTTACCCTAGGCCTCGCCACTGTGGACACAGTATGGATGGTCTAAAAAGTATATATTAAAAAAATATGTACATTGTTAGTTTATATATTGGGTGTAGAAATAAGATCTGAATTCTTTAATATCTCTAATCATAAATTTTAAAACTTGATCTGAGATAAGCCTATGACCAATGTTATTTAGTTTCTATTTCAATAATTAATTTGTGATGTGTATAGTTTAATAATTGTTTATTATAAGGAACTTATTGATTAAGTCAAATTGTTACAAATATTTATTCTTAGGTATTCGTAATTTTAGGTAAGCAATTTACAGTTAGATATCGGGACTACCTCGAACTCTAGTCCGATGTTACCGGACCCAAATTTGCTTCTTAGGGAGGCACCAAAGAGTCCCTGTTTAGTGTAAGTGATTAGAGCAGCTCCAGTGTGTATGTTAGTGTGTATTTATTGTCATTAGACTGAAGACAGATGTACTGTTGCCTTTCAAATACTTACTTGTATTCAACTTTGTAACCGGATGTATATTGTAGACTGAAATTGAATATTTGAAAACTGAAATTAAAACACTACTTTAATCCAGCATACATGTTGAATTTTATTACCTCAATGGTTAATAGTCAAACAACCACAAAAATGTAATCGTCCTTATTATATGTAATCATACTGATTTACCTGACCTGATGACTGCTAGTTAACACACCAAAATGATGAGCCAATTCTGGTCAAGGTTTATACAATTAAAAAAATAAACTGGGGCCACAGCCATTATTTGAAATGTTTCAGCAAAAAGTCAAAATGGATTACAGTAAAGTCTGGTTTATCCAGATAGCCGAGAGACCTGATGATCTGAAGAAAACCATTTTATACATCCACGTCTCGTAGACAACGATCGTGAATAGACTGCATATAATCTCTGTACAACAACATAGTCGCAAAATATCGCAAGCGTTTAGTGTGTTAAATTTTAATATTCAAATATTCAAAGCTATTATTAGTTTTAGGTAGGAAATAAACGCTCTCCTGACGTTAAAACATCCATCTTCCTTTTACACTCATGACCATAGATTCAGTATGCACTTTGACTGTAAAAAAGTAAGTTTCGTGTAACCTTCTGGCCAAGGTCTAATGTTAGAGTTTTCAGGTCGCAACTACTGCCTCTAACGTGACCTAACGACTACTTATGTAGCCGGGACAACGGCTTAACGTGCCTTCCGAAGCACGGTGGCAGTCTGAGAAATTAAATTTCATGTGTCATGACCGGGAATTGAACCCGGGTCTTTTGGGTGGTAGGCCAGTACTCTACCCACTCAGCTATGACTGCCACACTTTGACTGTAAAAATAATTCTAAAACAAATAACCACTATACATATAACCTCAAATACCTACACTTTGACAGTTAAGTAGTGAAATGTCAAAAACCTTTCCAGCATGTCAAAAAGCATCCAGCATGCATGCTGGATGCTTGTAGCACTTCAATTGGAAACGCCTCATAATACAGAGTGTGTGTTCATCATGTTATGCATGCATCGTTGGTAACACTTGTCGGGTTCAGCAAGTTATACGGTTGCGTTTGAAATTTTGAAGAAGCTTTAGATAAAATCTTAACTATATTTTTTTCAAACCCTGATCCAGATAAACCAGACTTTACTGTATTTAAAAATTTAATATCATCTAAAGCTTCCAATTATTTAACCATACATTTGGTTCAGTATTTTCTATGATTTACTTTACTTTAATAGTGAAGTTTCCTGTAAATCTCTGAAACAACTACCTATCCATAATCCATGGGGTTAGTTGGCCTTTGTCAGAATAGATTCCATACTGGCATAAAAGAATGTTGTCACAATAGTAGACAGTTATATATCTGTTCTGTATCACAAATGAGCATCATTTGAGATTAGTACAGGAGTACCAAGTTTGAGGGCCCAGATTCACTATAAGTCAAGGGCCTGGCAGGGCAAGTGGTCTGAACCACTTATGGTTCAGATCATGATTTGAACCATGTCTGAACTTGGTTTGGTCAGGTAACTGAGCCCATCCTTATCCATCTAACCCATATTTTTATTCACACCTCATTCCTATTATTGTTTGTACACTGGCTGCATGGTAATAATGGGAGTGTTTATATTTCTTCGATATCTTTTTCAACGGTTAAGCCTCAGTTGATGTGAATCCACAGGAAGTTTTCTTGTGGTTTGGCATAAGATTCTGGCCTCCAAGTTCCACCAAAACCACAACACTGGAAAACCCTTACAGACCCTGCTTACATTATTGTGCAGTTAAAATAATTTACTCTGAGCTCCTTAGGTTACACATAAGTGCAGGTAACTAATTTGTCTATTCACAAACAAAATTAGTTTAAAATAATTTGTCTCTACTCTTAACATGCATTATTGTGTATGTTAATTTTATGTGGTTACCCAAATTCAAAAAATCTAAAAATGGCTTAACATCTAGAAAACAAATAATGTTTAAAACTTATTGCCTAATTATTGTTTTGCTTCGAACTTTCTTATTTTTTCAAAAGATTGGGATTGTTTTTTGTAAGGTGGTTGTTCAAGATATTTGGGGGTCAGTTTTTTGCCCTGGATAAATTAAATATAATATTCTTCTATTGCATCATGATCCTTCCTTTGGTTGTAAATTCAGGTATCTCAAAATCATCTCGATCAAGATTATCTCTATTATGGATTTATCAATGATAGTCAAATTCAAATTATATTATAAAATTAGTGTTCTGCAAAAAATTGCATAAAACTATTATTTTCTATTTAAAAGAGATAAAAAAATTACACTTTCTAGCAAAATGGTAAACTTGAAAAATAGTTTGACCACCTCAATTGAAACCAGCTCATAAAGCTAAACAAAAAAGTATTTTAAATCATTAGTCTACGACTAATGGTTCCAGAGAAAAGTTACTGTCAATATGGTAAACACAGTCAATATGGTGTGTGAAAGCTTCCAAAATTATTCTTATGGAGAATGTTAAATAATGAATCAATTTTTCAACCATCTTCCATAAACTTGACATGCGGTGTAGGGTCATCACTATGGGTATGCAAACCTGGAATTTTAGGTTTGAGCTTTTTCAAACCTTTTTAAACCTTCACCTAATCTGAATAGGGGTGTGTTATGGATAAAAAGATTTTTTATTCAATACAACGGGACAACATTTCCTGATGAAAAAATCATATAACTGAAGGTAAAAAACCTTGAAAATAAAGCAAAAATTATACTAAACAAAATACTCACTTATACAGGGATACACTTGAGAACATGGAGGATCCATTTTTAGGAGGTTCTCCTGAAAAAGGGCCCATGAGCCCATAGGCTCCAGCTACCGCCTCAATTTTCAAATTCAATCCAATCCCAAACCAAACCTAACTGTAATACAGATTTTATAGGAAAGATATACAAAAGCTGATTATTATAATAAACGTGATATGTATAAACATTGCAATTATTTTTCATTTGGCCAACATATGAACACGTGACTTTTAATCAGACAGAAAATAAAAATATAAATACATAAACCCCAAAAACCGTTAACTATTAACGTGGCGAATAAAGTTGTTCATTTTGTACAGTATTTATTTACTTTATAGTTTTACATTAATAGATTATTCAAATGGCATTTGATAGTAAAGCATATTTGCCAACGGAAAGTAGTCAAACAGCTGTTGCTTAAGAAATCATATGTTTTCATTGTAAAAATTTGTAAACACACTTACTCTCCATAAGGTTAACATTAGAAATTTAAAACGCCATGAAATGGAAACTTAAGGGGGTTTCGAAAATATTTTTCACTAAAACCTTTCCGGACACATATAGAGCAACTTCCTAAAATTTAATGGCGATCGGAAGAGTAGTTTGGCAACGCATAAAGGACATACATACATACATACAGACAGACATACATTCAATTTTATATATAGAGACTAGCTGACCCGGCGAACTTCGTAACGCCTCACAGTAAACACATGTTAACTTTAAGATTGTCCATGTTCTGAAGTCAAATAGCAATAATACGGCTTCATTGTGAAAGGTTATATATTCTGGGTCGTTGCATAGTGAATAACAATACTGAAATGACAAAACATATTAATAACATTCCCATAAAACAAATAAATCTGAGTGGATTAATTCACAATTTACAAATCCAATCCAAACCCAAACGAAACCTAACTGCAGTGGCGTAGATACGGGGGGATAAGGGGGATATATCCCCCCCATAGCGACCACCTTTACTAATAATTAAAATCAAAAATATCCTGAAATACCGCTACGCAATAAAAACAAAAGAAAAAAGTAGTTTGTTGTTGTTACTGTATTTTGTATGTCGAAATACAGTATATGCAATAAGCGATATTTCCCGACCGGTCTCCCGGTCATCCCTCCTACCATCAAGATCGCTTAGCTGCAAAATCTTATACCTTATACTGTAGGTCTAACCTAAACTGTTAAGATCTTGACGTTAGTGATGTATGACGTCTTATGTCATATGTTTTCCGTACCCTCTGCGTTTTGTGTTCGGCGTTCGTGTTTTTGTCTACTTTTCACTTGTTTCATTATAAAATAGCGTAAACTCGTAAAAAAAGTAATGTAAATCGCATCTAAAATAAACCTCCAAAATGATTAATTAAAGTCACGGTGACTTTGTTCATGTCAAGACAGCACTAGATTATTGTGGTACTATTGGTAATGATATGAAAAAAGTGTTTGTACGGCCCACCCAGAGACAGCTAGAATAGATTGTCTTTAGTTAAAATTGGACATCCAATAAGTAATAAAACATTGAAAAATATCTATTCCATATAAATTAAATTATCAATGATATAAGGAAAAAGTTTAATATCGTGAAAATGTTTAACGGTGTATAACGGTGTTATAAATAAAACTTTTAACTACATGTCATAGTTATTTCGTCTGTTTGAAACAAATGAAGTTAGGGATCTTTGGCAAAAAAATTGTATCATGATTAATTTTTTCCACGTAGCCGATTTAGAAATTTATAAACATTGAAATAAAACACTAACAGAAAATCTAATGAAATTTTCAGTATAGGCCTATTAGAATGCGCTATTAAACGAACTTTGATATCATTTTCGATTAACCTGAGAAATTTCCATCTCGATTTGGACAAAACGCCCTCCGTCGCAGTGTAGAAACTGCCCTGGACTACTTCACACTAAGTCCAAGATGGCAACGGAGGTATTGCATGATATTTATATGGTAATTAACTCATCGAAATGTCCCTTTTGTAACCTACAGTGCATACTCTAGAATAGGTTTTCACTTGGGGGGGGGGGTTATATCCCCTCCCATGAAAAAACTGTATCCACGCCACTGCCTAACTGTAATAGGGCTTTTATAGGAAAGATATACAACAGCTGATTATTATAATAAATGTAATATTATAAACATTGTAATTATCATATAAACACGTGACTTTAATCAGACAGAAAATAAAAATATAAATACATAATCCCCCAAAACCGTAAACTATTAACGTGGTGAATAAAGCTGTTTATTTTTTACAGTTCACATTTACTTCATAGTTTAACATTAATGAATGATTCAGATGGCATTGAATAGTAAAGCTAATGGAAAGTAAACCAATCAGCTGTAACTAAGAAATCAAATGTTTTCATTATAGACAATTTGTAAACAAACTTACTCTCCATAAGGTTAACATTAGAAATTTAAAACGCCATAAAATGGAAACTTATGGGGTTTTCGAAAATATTTTTTCACTAAAACCTTCCCGGACACATATAGAGCAACTTCCTAAAATTTCATGGCGATCGGACGAGTAGTTTGGCAACGCATAAAGGACATACATACATACATACATACAGACAGACGTACATTCAATTTTATATATAGAGAAGATTTATCATCAATTTACATGAATTGTTTGTATGGTTGCACAGTGAGATGGTGTAAAACACTAAACCCTATTTAAATAACTTTAAAAATATAGTTATTTGTAAATTTGATGTAATACAGCAGTTGCTTTGTAAATTGCCGATATTTGTTCGGTACCTGTAACGCCGATGTAGGCCTACCGGTAGATGGTTGAAATGTTGACTGAATACTGTAAGTAACATTGTTAATTAAATCATTTAGAAGAATATATATTTTTTAAATTAAAAAGCAACCTTTTTGGTTAGGGGGTTTACCTCTGTGTTTCTATATACCCATTTCTTTTCAGAAAGCTTATTAAAGAATTTTAGTTATTAAAGAATAAAATTTGTTAAGTGAAGAGTGTAATTTAAGGAAATCTCCAGAAACATCAGTAAACTTTTATCAGGAATATTTTACATTAATTAATTTTTAATTTTGTGTCCAATATCTAAATAAATGGATTTAGCTGTTTTTCTCAGTATTTAACAAATGACTTGAATTTATTTATAGGAACTTTTGATGTAAATGATAACACGTAAATCCCTTCATTATGTAAACGAAAATTATTTACAGCTTGATCATATGGTTTGCATCTAGAGTTCTGCAAGGGCTAGCTTGAAGAACGTCCCAGAGGTTTACTGTATTTATTGCTACTGTTCAATTAGTTTAACTAATTCTTCGTGGGAACGGTTACCGAGATATTAAAAAATCTAAACACAGTAAGTTGTATTGTGGGGCTCCAATGTTAATCTTATGGAGGACAGGGAAAAATTAATATTTCCAATATTAAATCTATATTTTTGGAAAAAACTTGATATTTAGCTTCATGTAGTTGAGATCTATCCATTTATGCTCAAAAATCATAGTTTATGTGTTTATCATGGCACATGATAGGTACACATGTTTATCATGGTTTATCATGGTAAACCTGCATACTCTTTTCCCATATTAATCATATAGGGAATAGGAAAACCCCTTTATTTATGGACAGATGTTGATGAAAGTTGGTATAAATGTTAAGATAAAAATTATTTATGGTAGAAATGACTACTTTCAATGTTCCTCACAGCAGCTAACCTGCACACTCTTTCCCATGTTAATCTTATGGAGAATATGCAAATAATTCTCATGTCTATGGACAGATTTTTTACAAAACTTGTCATATACTATTATTATTACATTATTAATTTGGAAATTCGCTGGTCTGCTGCGACGGGGGTATTAAATAACTCAGAGTTATGAAGAGGTAAGACTCTTTTTTTAATTTCTGGTGTTGTAGCTATGTATGCCTTCATGTGCTGTAAAATTGGATTTATTAGTTCTGACATACATAATACACTCAATAATATACAAACTGTGTTAAAATATTTTGGTTAACAAAATGCTCTTTTACAGATTCATCAGACTTGAGATTTAACATGACTCTCAAGGCTCTTTTTTGACTAATTAAAATTTTGGTAAGGTTTTGTTTGGTTGTACCTCCATACACACAAACTCCATAAGATATATGGGCATAATAACATTTTTAGGACTGTCAAATTACAAAGATAATACAATCTTTTCAAGGCATAAATTCCTAAAATAAATAAACTCCCAACTAAGATGGTTATTATCAATACAGATTCCCAAAAATTTGGATATATGTATTTTTTCTGCTACATCATCGCCAATAAAAATATTAAAATCATTATTGTTTCGGTTTTGTTTTGTAGTTCCTTTTCCTCAAGGGGTAGTCCTCTTTGACTACATGG
>JAGISJ010000053.1:17170-68032 GCA_023375725.1 Nephotettix cincticeps
TCATGTTTCAAAAGGAGAAAATTATACCTCACCTGAACACTATTGGATTGAGATGCTAAAAGCCACAACAAACAAACCCACAAGATACAGAAACCACTTCTTTATTATATCATAGATTTAGTTTATTACATATTTATTTGTCACAGTTCTGCCTTTATCAATACGTTAAAATTTTTGACCGCATTAAACTTTTGTTTGACTGTCACCATGTTACATTTTCAAAACTCTTGTCGAAAACAATCGAGAGTTCAGAGTAAATCAAAGCTGCAATAAACTGTCATGACATTGGGCTGATGTGAACTAGTATGGTAAATATAACCCAAAAAGAGTCAAGTCTTTATGAGGGAAGGACTTTTAACCCTCTATCTGGCAAAGATCCAAAAATGGACCACTATTTTTCAACTGTGAACTGGCAGGATCCATTGATGGACCACTGTAACATGGTGCGCATTATCGACAGGTTAAAGCCTGATAACTGTTTCAAAGCGCTATGATACTTGCACCATTGGAAATACAAGATTTTGGGGATTCATTTTCATATGTAAAACATTATCAAGCAACTATTATTTTGCCACAAACATTATAATAAAAATATGTTATTTGAACTGATTACGGTGGGAGACAAGTCTCACGAGGTGGTCACAAAACACTTGTATTTGTCGGCCGATATAAAATTAACTAAAAATCACACAGAATTGCTATTGATGCCATAGCAACCAGAATTTCATGAACTAAAAGTCGTTTCCTGGAGGTTTCTTTGTAAAACTTATAGTTTAAGTGGAAATTCGTTTCAAGTAATTGTATATTGATTTTATTGTATGTTGTTGATTATGTATGTTTGTATTTTGACATTGATTGCTCATTCATTTAAATATTAAAAAATGTATAGGCCTGAAACTATATATTTTATGAAAGAAAATTTAATTTTATTTCAGGACGTATCATAGTTATCTTCTAATGTGTTTCATATTTTTTGTATGGAATTTTCAGAATAAATTTGTGGCTTCAGAAAAATGTTCATAAAATTTTTATTTTTTTAATCATTTCAAAAATATTGATATTTCCACGTATGGAATTGAATTCACTACAACTTTTGTATTTGAATAAAATATGTAGAATTTCTTTTTGTTTGCTTTATTGAGGGTTGCTTTCAAAATTTGCGATTTATATGAACCTAAGATTCACCAATTTTTTGATATGTTGGCCAGATATATTTCTGAAAGAAAAAACTTGCTATATCATATTATTCTAATTTATTTGCTGAAACAGAATTTATATATATATATATATATGGTATGTATGTATATACTTATTTTTAGAAAAGAACAAAATACGGCAAATAGTATGTTACCACTACCCAGTGCACAAAAAATCCCGGTCACACAGAAAGCCAACACTGGCCAGATATAGGATTAAGAACAAAGAACGAAGGAGTTTGATTGCTTTGGTGTAAAAAATCTTTGTCGTAGTTGAATATAAAAAATACAGACGCTCTTTCCAGCTGAACTAAAAATAATACGTGGCTCTTCATCGCCAGCAGTTTGACACAATCACTGTTACTTAACTAGAGATATGCCTTTTCTAAAAAAACACGTAGGATAACCTCTTTAAGTTTCTCTTTATTTTAGTTTTCAGTGAAATTTGCCCTTTAAAACTAGTACAGCCTAATTGAGTAGTAATCTCTGAAACCTGTGAGAGCGGTCGAGTCTTGGAAGCTTGTGCGTACTTCACTTGTTAGTAAGCTGAGGAAAATACATTTTGATATATATTCTAGGAGGTGGCCGGACATTCTGAGGACTGGGAAAACCGAGGCCGGTTATGAGGGGTGTTGACATGGATATGTCTTAGCTCTGGTGGATGTTGGCGATTTTTAAGATGGAAAATATGTAACATGTTTCAATAGAAGCCACTAGATCAATTTTATTTATTTTTTAAATATAAAAGAATAACAACAGCTGTTTAAATGAAGTGAAAACATTACTTTTAGACATGTACATGATATAACCTAATTCCCACAGGGAAGTAAATACAAACATTTTTACTGTATCTGTCTACAACAAGAGGTCATAGTAACTACTGCATGCCTATTTTTTTGTTCAACGTTATCCTTACAGTAATATAACAAATAAATATTTCCTTACTTCTCAACTACTTAGTATGATCCTTTTTACGCAGCTAGGTTTACTTTTTCACTACCCCGTGTGCACACTCCTAACTTTGACTTTTTTAATCTCACCTAACATAAAACAGTTGTTGCTAGTTTCCAGATTGTTACTTATAAAATAACTGAATATTTTATTATTTTGATATATACACAGACTTCATATTTTTTATGGTTATTCATACTACAGTATTTCTATATTGCCTTTTGGTAAACAATATTTCACAAACAAAATCCATTCAATAACAAAACAAAAATAGAAAAAAAACCTTAATTAATATTTTTATAGATCAGTTCTGCCCCACATTAGTATTTATGAAATGAAGTATCCCTAAATATGATGTAAGAAATAAAATGACCTATTAATTAATAACCTTTTAATGACCTTTCAACTATTTTTTACTAACCATATTAACTTACATGGATAGTAATGGATTTTGTGTTGTTCAGAACATGCTTTTTGCGGATGAGAGTCCTAATTCAATCATTAAGATTGTGGACTTTGGATTCGCCCAACTGAAGAAGGAGGGTGACTCTCTCCACACTCCATGCTTCACTTTGCATTATGCAGCACCAGAGGTGCTCAACCAGGCTGCCGATGGGTACGATGAAAACTGTGATCTTTGGAGTCTGGGTGTTATTTTGGTGAGTGCTAAATGTTTTTACTAAAAAGTTAATTCTGTTAAAAAAAGAAACAAATTCTGAAATTTGAAAAATGTGCAACAAGTGGCCCACTGGCTAAGTGGTTTAATGATTAAGCCCTATCTTATTAATTGTACGTGCTTCATAATTTAAAGGTCACCAGTCAACATCCTAACAAATGTGCAACAAATGGCACTAGCATTAGCACTGAAAAGTTGAAGGTAAAAAAGGCAATTTGAAAGGTTTCACAAAAATCTTACCTCATTTTTTTGGTAATTAATTAAATCGTCTATTGATTAAAAAATAATCTATGATGCAGAAGTAGAAAACTTTTTGTATTAACAACCCATAAACAAAATTAAAAAATTTTTGTACTGTATTTTTTTAATTTTATCAATAATTTTAGGAAAAACTAGAAAAATGTTTTCCATGGAAAACATTATAGTTATTTTGAGTAGGTATACAGCAACTAGTGTGCAAAATTTTAAGTAATTCCCTCAATTAAAAAAAATGGAAATAAAATAAACGGTATCAGTGGACTGACACATACTTTCTCCTTTAAGTAAATTTAAAAAAGAAAATCTGTAATAAAACCATCATGTTCTTCAAAGTTTATCTAAATATCATTTAATAATCTATTGTTTAAAAAATAATCATCCCATTTCTGAAAATAAAAACGAGAGACAAAGTTAAATTAATTGTTCGAATTGTATGGGGGGGTGTTTCCCCCCCCCCCCACCCACAGTAATACCAAGCTTTTTTGAGTTGGTTTTGTTGGGTGATTTGACCTTACGCTTCATACCAAGTTTCATGGAAAACGGTTAAAAATAAGGTTAATAATAATAAGGAATAATAATAATAGGAATAAAAATAAGGAAATATTCTCCATCAGAATAACATTGGACGCTTTGAGACAACGTACTGCATTTATCATGGACAGTAAATTTAACTTTTCTCTAGAACCGTTAGTCGTAGACAAATAATTCAAAGTACTAATTTGTTTAGTTTTTTAAGCAGGTTTCAATGGTGCCAGTAAAATTATACTTTACTTTTATTGTTTTTGCTGAAAATTTAAAAATAGGACGGGAACAAATTATTTGTTTATTCACCTCTTAGTATGTATAGTTCTTATTTTTCATCATTTATTATTTTCCTTTTTCTTTTTTTCATTGGTTGCAAGATTGTGTGAATGGGTTAATCGGTCTGTTGGTGAGTGAGCGCGACAATAGCACGTTTGTGTGTGTGGTGGTTGATGTGATGTGTGATGTCTGGCATGTGGGGTTTTGTGTGTGTGAGTGTGTGTGTGTGTGTGTGTGTATGTGTATGTGCGAGTGTGCGTGTGTGTGTGCGCGCGTGTCTGTTCTGGGTTATGTGACTGTTTGCATGTATGGCATGTGGTAAGGGTGGTTCGAATGGACTGGGTTCGCGGTTGGAATCATTATATTTTCTCTTTTAATGATATATCATTAAAATAAAAAATATACATACCATTTACATGCATGCATAGGATTTTTCACTGACTTATTTAAAAAACTTTTTTGTTTGTTAATATTAATTAGTTTCTTTAGTAGTTTTTAGCGAATTTCCCATAGGGAAGAAGCTATTACCGTAGGTCTCATGGCAAGAGTTAAGCCCGAGACCATGTTATTTTTTCTTCTTTAGGTGCCCAGAGACCAAAAACAATAGTCGTTAAAATTTATATATATATATATATGTGTGTGTGTGTGTGTATATATATTTATGTGTCTGTGAACACGATAACTCTCGTAAAAATGGTCCGATCGAGACCAAATTTGGTAGAGACGTGTATTCCTATAAATGCTCGGACGAGTTCGTAAACCAGACATATCGGACAATGGGAACGGGTAGTTTGGGGGGGTTTTGTACCCCAAAATGGGGTTTTTTGCGTTTTTCACATGTAATTTAAAAAAATTTCTAATTATATATCTCACCATTGGAATCAGCTTAAAAAACTACACAATTAAGTTCCTTAAAGTTTTTCTCTATCTTAAACGGTTACCGAGATATAAAAAAATCTAAACACAGTACGTTGTATTTTGTGGCTCCAATGTTAATCTTATGGAGGATTTGGAAAAATTGATTTTTTAGCGAATTTCCCATAGGGAAGAAGCTATTACCGTAGGTCTCATGGCGAGACTTAAGCCCGGGACCATGTTATTTTTTCTTCTTTAGGTGCCCAGAGACCAAAAACAATAGTCGTTAAAATTTTTATATATATATATATATATATATGTATAAATATATATATATATAAATATGTGTCTGTGAACACGATAACTCTCGTAAAAATGGTCCGATCGAGACCAAATTTGGTATAGACGTGTATTCCTACAAATGCTCGGACGAGTTCGTAAACCAGACATATCGGTCAATGGGAACGGGTAGTTTGGGGGGGTTTTGTACCCCAAAATGGGGTTTTTTGGGTTTTTCACATGTAATTTTTAAACATTAATGATTTTATAATACACCATTGGAATCAGCTTAAAAAACTACACAATTAAGTTCCTTAAAGTTTTTCTCTATCTTAAACGGTTACCGAGATATAAAAAAATCTAAACACAGTACGTTGTATTTTTGACTCCTGTTAATCTTATGGAGAATTAAAAAAAATTAATTTTTTCATTTATTAACTAATATTTTTATGAAACTTTATATTTAGCTTCATGTGGTTGAGATCCATACATTTGTGCTAAAAAATCATAGTTTATGTGTTTATCATGGCAGCAAACCTGCATACTCTTTTCCCATGTTAATCATATGGAGATTAGGCAAACTCCTATTTATGGACAGATGTTGATGAAAGTTGGTATAAATGTTAAAAATAAAATTTTTGATGGTATAAATGGCTACTTTCAGTGTTCCTCACAGCAGCAAATATACTCACTCTTTTCCATTTTAATCTTATGGAGAATAGGCAAATAATTCTCATGTTTATCGACAGATTTTGACCAAACTTGTCATATATTATTATTATTATATTTGATTTGGAAATTCGCTAGTACAGGTCTGCTGCGACGTATTCATTATTAATCTATATTTTTTGATGAAATAATAGCTTCATGTGGTTGAATACATTTTTAAAAAATCGTTTATGTGTTTATCACGCAAACCCAACCTTTTATGTTTAATCATATGAGATTTGACCTTTATCTATACCGAGTTTCATTGAAAGTTGGAAAAATGGAAAATAAAATTTTTGATGGTAAAATGCTACTTTAGTGTTCAGACAAAACCTACTACTTTATATCTTATGGAGAATAGGCAAATAATTCTCATGTTTATCGACAGATTTGGACAAACTTCAAATTACTATTTTATAGTTTATGGAAATTCAATGGTCTGCTGCGACGGGGGTATTTTTATATATATAGTCTTAGGTTTTAAAGATGTCATAGGCGGAAGTTTAAGGACTCGTTCCCCACACCACACTTAGTCCCATGTGGGGAACTAATTTCCAGTATACAGTTATATCATTGTTTCTTGCTGTAAATATGATTTTTTTTTAAATAAAAGGATTATTATTATTAGGGGTGAACTACCCTTGAAAATAAAAAATTAAAAAAAAAAAAAAAAAACCCCTTTAGTTACCGTGAATATATACATACATGCCAAATTTCATCTAAATCGGACCAACGGGGTAGTCTGTGGCACTGTACACATCCAGACACGCGCACACACACACACACACACACACAGACACACACACGGACGGACAGACATCATGTCCAAAACCACTTTTTTGGATTCAGGGGACCCCAAAACGGATACATCCACCCTCAACTCAAATTCGAAAATTTTGACAAAAACAATACTTTCTCCATATACTACGTATAAGGGAGAAAGTAAAAAACAACATTAGGCTACGCCCACAAATACACAAGATAACAAGGTAAAGTCATGTAATAAAAGCTCTCCAAAAGTATATAAAAGTTACTTGCACGTCTTGCTTTAAATAAACGGTACCAGAGGACTGACACATACTTTCTCCTTTAAGTAAATTTAAAATAGAAAATCTGTAATAAAACTATCATGTTCTTCAAAGTTTATCTAAATATCATTTATTAATTTACTGTTTCAGATATAATCATCCCATTTCTGAAAATAAAAACATGAGAGGCAAACTTAAATTAATTGTTTGAATTGTATGGGGGAAACCCCGCCCCCTCCCACCGGTAATACCAACCTTTTTTGAGTTGGTTTTGTTGAGTGATTTGACCTTACGCTTCATACCGAGTTTCATAGAAAACGGTTGGAAAATAAGGAAGATATTAATTTTTTATATTCTGCATAAGAATAACATTAGGCGCTTTCAGACAACGTACTGCGTTTATCATGGATAGTAAATTTAACTTTTCTCTGGAACCGTTAGTCGTAGACAAATGATTCAAATTACTAATTTGTTTAGTTTTTTAAGCTGGTTTCAATGGTGCCAGTCAAGTTATACTTTACTTTTATTGTTTTTGCTGAAAATTTAAAAATTAGATTTTTCTGACATTTAAAAGCCCGCAACTTTTGAACCGTCATTTTTACAGACATCGGGTGGTGTCAAATTATTTAGTACTTTGTGCACTATAGTCTATAAAATTTAAATCAAAATCGTTAGAGCCGTTTTTGAGAAATTTGGATTTTTCACGTTTTTTAAGGGTTTTTAGGGGTGAACTACTCTTAAAAAAAAAAATTCAAAAAAATGAAAAAAACGCCTGGAGATACCATGAATATATACATACATGCCAAATTTCATCTAAATCGGACCAACTGGGTAGGCTGTGGCAATGTACACATCCAGACACACACACACACACAGACAGACACACGGACGGACAAACATCACGTCAAAGCCCACTTTTTTGGATTCAGGGGACCCCTAAACGAATATATCCACCCTCAACTCAAATTCGAAAATTTTGACGAAAACAATACTTTCTCCATACACTACGTATAAGGGGAGAAAGTAAAAAATGGTCATACTTTATCAAACTCTGTATTCAATCTATACACAAAACCTATGGGAACGTTTTATTTACAAATATGGCTTGCAAAGGAGGTGCCATGGCAATCTTAATTGCATGATAATCTGGTTGTTTTTCTTGAATTCTAGTAAGTCTTTGTTTTTTTTTACAGTATGACCACTAACCACAAATTTTCAATAAACACAAAGGAGTAAATTAATACCCAGTTCTGTTAATTTCAGGCGATCAGAGTGTCCTGTAGTAGGACACGTCCTGTAGACGTGTCCTGCCCATCTCAGTCTTTGGCTTTTAATTAAGGCTATAATGTCTGGGTCCTTATAAATGTCTCTTAATTCTTTGTTTGTTATTATCCTCCATATTCCATCTTTTACTATTGGTCCCATAATTCTTCTAAGTATTTTGTTTTCAAAAATTATTAATTTCTTTTCATCTTGTTTGGACAATACCCAGGTTTCTGAGCCAAATTTAACTACAGGTAATATTATAGTTTTATAGACTTTGATTTTAGTTTTCTTGGAGAGTATTTTGCTTTTTAGGATGTTTTGTAGAGACCAGTAACAACGGTTGCCACTGAGAATCCTTGACTTAATTTCTGTTTCTTCTGTGTTGCTCTGGTCTATGATTACACCTAGGTACTTGAAGTCAGTGTATCTTTGAAATGAGTATGAATCTACTCTTAGTGGGGAAAAATCCCTTTGCAGATTTCTACCTACTAATAAATACTTAGTTTTATTTTCATTTATTGTTAGGCCTACTTTTTTGGATTCTTTAACCAGTACTTCTGCTAGCTCTATTAGATCGTTTTCACTCTCAGCCATAAGAGCAATATCATCTGCATAAGCTAAAATATTTATTTTTTTCCCCACCTTTAGACTAAGGCGGCATTGGCTTATTTGTTTTAGAGTTTCTTCTAACGCCAGGTTGAATAATAAAGGAGAAAGTCCATCTCCTAGTCTTACTCCAGTATTGATACTGAACTCTTGAGTGTATTCGTTATTAATTATAATTTTGTATTTAGATCCTTCGGTGCACAGTTTTGCCATGTTTATTAGCTTTTCAGGTATTCCATCCTTTTGCATGCAATTCCACATTTGTTTCCTGTTTACATTGTCATATGCTTTGTTGAAGTCCACAAACAGTATATAGGCTGTTTTATTGAATTCCCAATATTTGGATAAGACTTGTTTTAAAATGAAAATTTGATCTGTGGTGGATCTTTGGCTTCTAAAACCTGCTTGGTGATCCCCGAGGATTTCTTCAGCATACTCTATCAATCTTTGGTTAATTATTTTTGATAATACCTTATATGCAGTGTTTATCAACGATATTCCTCTATAGTTGTTACAGTCAAATGTATCCCCCTTTTTATAAATAGGCACTACAACTACTACCTTCCAATCTTTAGGAGTTTCCTCTCTATTCCATATTTCTACTATCAATCGAAAATATATAATATATTTATATATTATATAACAAATTTTTATTATATCCAAAAATATAAAACTCGTACCTTAAGTACACTATAAACCACAACATCAAAATACTATTAAAGAACACATGCAATTAATTAATCAAAAGAAACTGAGACGACTATATGTAGCCTTCTATCATAATCTTTCTAGCATACGGCCAGCATCGGCAACTATATTTAGCCACTTAGCTTTTTGGTGTTTTCTAATGTAATTTTAAAAAATTTTCAATTTTTTATTTTACCATTAGAATCAGCTAAAAAACTAAACAATTTGTACTCCTTTCCTATATAATTATGTAAAGGAAAATATCTCCATAAAGTTGTGGGCTGTTGGCTTGACGTAAAATTATTGCATAGGGCTCAAATTAACGGTCTTAACTCCATGCCTGGGAGAAAAAATACTTTGATTATGTCAAAATCAATAAGAAATCATTTATAACGTTAAAAATTCCCTCAAATTGATTCAGGCATATCACTATTTCAATGAAATATTTTAAGGTTTGTACTTTAATGGTACTGTGCAAATAGGAATATAATTATGAATTTTTATTTTTACACTTTAACCAGCAGTAAGTGCCCGTCCTTTGTTTATGGGTTGTGGGATTCAGTTTAAAGAGGAAAGATCATCATACCAAAAAGTAAACCTGAAATCCTGAATAGATCAATACAAAGAAAATAAATCAATACCCAGCTTTATTAATTATCATTACTTTACAATTAAATAGATTATAACATTTATAAAATTATTATTATTAGTTGTACGTTAAAATAACTTTTTAATATAGTATGATTTCGAAATGGGTTAAAATCAATGACCAATATAAACTTGATTCAACAACTGTTTGTTTTTTTTTTTATTAAATCTTTGAACTACAAAGACAACTGATTATTGCCAGTAGGTTATTCGTTTAAAACTGAAGCAAAATGTAACTAATATCACGTAAAAAGTGAGTTTTTAAATGCTTGTTATTTACTTTTCAAGGGTCGGCGGACAATTTTAAGCCTTTAAAAACCTTCTCTGGAATGTAGAGAATGTATGAAATAAGTTTCATTGTTATCTGTTCTCCCGTTTTTTCGGAGAAGATGGTGTAAGATTGGTGTCTGTGACGCAGACACAAATTGAGATAAGACTTGTTTCGGCTTCTCTAACCCATGAAACGTAAAAATAACTAAAAAATTTATAATCCTGAGCAATGTACAGACAAAACTCTAATTTTTATTTATTTAGATGCTATAGATTTGGAAATTCCCTGAGAACGCAGGTCTGCTGCGATAGGAGTATTTAATGAACTACTCTGGCTTATTAGTCTGCTCAAAATATTAAAAATGAGTCTGTTTATCAAAGGCAATAAGAGACCAACTTACCATTTCACATTTATCAGTCCTAGAGTTTTTTTATATCCATATCATTTTTATATTTACCATGAAGGTAAATTTCTTAAACAATGGTTTGCAATAATGAGTCAAAATATTTAATAAATTTAACCATACCTTTTGTTTGTAGTACACCATGCTGAGTGGGCGAGCTCCGTTTCATGCCAGGTCGCAAGACAAAAGTCCTACGGCAGTTATCGCCAGGATCAAAGCTGGAGAGTTTGACTTTAATGCTGAGGCTTGGAGTTCTGTATCTTATGATGCAAAGATGCTTACAAAAGGTTTGTAATTTGTTTTTTATGCTCTATGTATAAAGTCATCTAATTAAAATAATATTTTTATTTTTTTATACTAAATGAGTAGGGATTGTGATTTTCAGTAGAACTTTATGGGTTAAGTGATCACTGGGATTTCTCAATTGTGATTTAGATTTTCCAATGGAATATATTGCTACCTTGCAGCTATTGGCGATGCTACCTTCATTAGAAGAATATTTTTCATTTAAATAGAAAATATACGTGTAAATTTGTAATGTAATTGAAATTAGAAGTCATCTAAAAGTAAGTTTGAGAATTACAATAGTTTATTATGCTCATTTTTCTTTCTGCTGTAGGCCTGTTGACAGTAGATCCACGAAAACGGTTGCGGATGTCAGCTCTCCTAGCCAACCCATGGGTACAGGGCTGTGATGTCTCAGCCACTCCCCTCATGACACCTGACGTTCTCACTGGATCGTCCAACCGGTCTGCTGAGCTTGGAGTTAAACATGCCTTCAATGCCTTCCATCAAGCGCACCGTGAGGGCTTTCGACTGCAGGTGAGATTTTACTAACCAAGAATCAAATATACTTATATGGTTTTTTTGCAAAATACAAACCTCAATATAATTGTTGCATGCTTGACTAAATGTTAATTTATGTTAAGAATATTTATGATTTTAAATTGTTCAAGTGGTTTTTAATGCATCATTAAGAGGTTAAAATTAGATAGGTGTTCAATGCTGGAAATACTCATATTCCATCTTCTTAGTAATTTTTACATTGAAATTTTACTCTTCACTTTCAGAGCCCAATGACCACTTGAACCTCAGGCATACCTTCGGACATTCCTACATATACAATGCCTCCAGGCCCCTTTGTTTTCGTTTTAATTTTTCTTTAGCTTAATATTTCCATGGTCTTGTGCACTTATTCACATCAGATCATATTGCTACGAATAATTCATTTGGTTTGTTTACCTCTCCTGATAGGCCAACCTATATTAATCTCCTACAACTTCTGCAATTTTTTCGGCTCTTTGAAGTAATCTTTTAATTACTAATATTTCATTCTCTATACTGTATTTTCTGCTCATATAGTAATATTATTCTGTCCATAAGATTATGTGTAGGACTTTGTTTTTATAGTAATCAATCCCTTTCCTGTATTTTTATCCATTGCTAATTTTTTCTGAGTATGTTTTCCTGTTTTCATTTAAGAATCTTTTTTCTCAATGTTGAGTACAAATTTGGTTTAGTTTGTGGCTAGTGACTTGTTTTACTGTGGTATTCTTTTTAATTTTATTAAATTGCTGATTTTTTTATAGGATGTAGTGAATGCAAAACTTGCCCAGCGTAGAAGGTTGAAAAAGAAGTCATCAAATGATATACGTAGCTGTTCAACATCTAGCAGTTTCTCTAGTTCCAGTTCATCAGGTAAGGGATTTCATTCATGAGATAAAGGGATGTAACCCAAGGATGGTTCGATACTGAGCTGAGCTGCCTTATTGATCAAACTATTAATAATTAATGATCCTGGCAGATTAATCAGATGGTCTTTCAGAATAACAATTTAAATATGTTCAATATACTTCCCCTCAACACTTCCTTCTCTCAAATGGAGAAAACCACCACACCACTGGTATTTACAGTAGCTCAGGGGTAACATGCTGGCCAAGTAGGTCAAACGTTGTTGGATTGAAACCAACGGCTGGCGACTTGTCAGATCATGAGCGGTCACCTCTGGCTAGCCTATGTGAATTGGCTGTGATAGATTGCTGTCTTGAATTCACCCCAAAGACCCTAGGCCCATGGTGATGTGGTGTTAAGATTTCCTTTTTTTATTCAACTTACAATACCCACCAAGGTAGGTGATTGTGGTTGTTCATGAATATATGGATAATTAAAAATTTGAAATTAATCTGCAAGTCATGTACTATTAAACAAATTTTTCATGCAATCTTTTCTTATCTCAGTCTCTTTATCTATTAGTAGTAATAAAAAAATCAGTACACCATTTGGTCTTTTATCAAGCTAGCTGCTGAAATCTATGTTAAAATTGCATGACTCTTAAAGGTTGTTATGATTCTTTTTACCTTGAGGTAGACTAGGAATATGAGAGATGTTGAAAAAGTAACTTCATTTTATTCCAACAGATAATTTGGTACTCACCTTAACTCTGCAGGTTCCTTCAACTCAATATGCCTTTATTTGTTTAATACTTTCAATAATTGATTTTTTAATAAAAATCAGGATACAATATCAACGACTGCAGGTCATACATGAACTTTTCCCCTTCTTACTGTATAGCACAGACAGCTAATCATTTCCGTACTTTACGAAGTAGAAAGACCGAACCTACAATTTTCAATAGTGTCTGAAAAGATATATCAGACAGATAGACATATTATGTCAATGGTGTCAAAATAGTGTGGTTTTTAAAAGAGTGTAAAGTAATTAACCGTTTTTACTCATAGTGTCCTTTGTATTTGACAATTTCACATGCTTTCTGGTTTCTAGATGAGATTTGTATAATCATCATTTGGATATTGCCATTCACGAGACTTGTGGACCTGCTTTATAGGGATGATTGATAAGTAGTTGTCAATCCATGTAATTTGCCTACAGCTGTTAGTTGTGTCTAATATAATTTTTGTTTTGTTGCAAATAGCTTTTATAATTTAAACCAGTCCCATTTTATTGTCTTCATTCTTATTGTTGAAATATTTTTCAACTTATTTTCAAGCTACATAATTTTTTCATGTAAATTTTTTTATAATGTCCTCTTTTTACTGCTCCCTTACCTAATGACTGACAATTTTAATAACAACTCCAAAATCATATTCATAACCTTCTATTAGTTGATAATATTTAGACGTTTGCCTTGACATGTTTACACCCTATAGTTGACTTTATTGCTAATGTTGAAGTCCCTCTCTTGGTTGTGTTGCTGTCTTCCCCTGGTATTTGACAAATAATTTAACATCTTTGTCCTTTATCTTTCATCATGTAATATTTTTTTTAGGTCATTCATCCATCCAAACTCCCTCCTCTCATACAAGTGGGATGTCTGCAGTCAAGCGATCTCTCCCTACTTCAACTGCTACTAAGTCTGCTGTGTTTAACTTTGGCGAGGAGAGGGTGCAAGAGTACTTATCAAGCCTTTCATCATCATCATCCTCTGAGAATAGTAATATCGGTGCTTGTGCATTCACATTATCTCCCATACCAAAGAAACGAAAAACTCATTCCATTCACCGAGTGTAAAGTAAAAAGTGACTCAGGACAGTGTTCTCCGGGACCAAGCTGTTCTCAAAAGTCGGAAATAACAGAGTGCCAACTGAGCCAAACAGAATTTTGTTTGGAGGTTGGGAGATACGAACAAGTTTCAGACAGACTTCCATCTGTAAATGACATTGTTTTAGAAGAAGGATTTCGGTTAGAAAGTTGTGAACGAAGAGATGGCCCATTGACTCGGTCGAAAAGAGAAAACTGGAATCCAAATCTTCTTCTTCATCTCTGGAAGCAAGAAAAAAAAGAAAAGACAACAAAACCAAAGGTAATAGACATCGTAAGCATCGCCACCATCGGTCAAAACACCACAAGCATCGATCAGAAAAATCCTCCAAAATTATTGAAATTGATTAATCAAGACTTGCCCTAGTATGAATTAGTTGTATTGATAGTCTGAGTTCATATTCAATATTTAGGCCAGATTAAGATGATGTTTTAAAATTATATGAAAAGACAAATATTAACCCTAGAAGTGGTAAAGTCGTAATTCATTACGCATTTACAAATTCAATAAGAAGTGGCAGGTGGAGACATCTGTCGTCAATTTTAGTGAACTTATCATGAATCTGGGGAAAGCAATGATAAACATAACGTCTGCTCACGAAGTGCACTAGACTGCCACCGGGCATGTCTTATAACCAAGTAAGCGCTTTCTACTCCTATTCACTGGTGGCTGAAGCGGCTAAAGCGCTGTGCTGACGAGCGTAACGTTCTAGCCATTCGTAAGTGCTAGGGTTTGAATCCCGACCATAAGCAATCCCAATTTGGCTTGCAAATGTGTGGTATAGCGGAGTGGGGGGCCCACCTTAAATTAACGGTGGCCGGCTTGGGTGGAAATTGACGGCATTTGTAGGCTTAATTGGGATTGCAGTGGACACCTGTTTTGCTTTTGTGGTTAGCGATTATAAGGGGGGGCATGTTTTATGCTTTTTTTGTTTATACCTAATATTTCAAGAAGATATAAGTAATTATTTTTATGTTACAGTTAAAAGTAAAAAACTTACCTCTTCTAGGGGTAATATAGATATTTGATCAAGTGTAAAAGGAGGTCAGATTTGTTGTATTACCTTTTGGATGTGGTGCCAATTGAGTACATGGACATTAACCACTTAGTCACTAGATGTTTAAAACTCGCAACTGTCAGGGAATGTGTTGTGGATATATTTTGTATTGAAATAAAATTACCATTGTTATTTCATTTTATAGTATTTTATCTTATTATTTTAAGATTGTTTGCATTTAGTTTTTATGTAGTGAGCATGTATACCTCTAGAATAAAGGCTGGTATATTCTAAAGAGAATCACTATGTTAATTTATCAATTATTTGTCTTGATTGGTCAGTTATGTAATTATTAGTCACATTATATTTTATTTTTGTATCGAGCCGTTCGTTAATTTTTTTTGACAGAGAACTGTAAATTTTTACTTAGAACTCTTGGACCTTTATTTTGAAAAAAACCCATTGTTTAAAATAGGAAGTGCCTTTTTAAAGTGTTAAAACATTATTAAGTTTGTTACAAAATATAAACTTTTACAGGTATAAGTTACCATCTTAAATTAATAAATTTAAGAGTTCTCTTTTTTTGTTTTTCGTAATAAAGATATAGTCTTATTATATATAGAATTATAATTTTAACATAACCCAATTAAAATACTCCTTAGCGCACTAATGGCACATATTAAAGCAAATTTTATAATTTTTGATTGAGGAAAATTCATCACCCTTGAAGATTTGAGTGCCAAGCTTTATGGATTAAGATTCTGGATGAAAACAACTGACACATGTTGACTCTTAATATATTATTTTTACTAACAATGACCAGTAGTTTGTGGTTTGGGACCATGAAATATCAGACTAGCCAAGTCAAGTGCCTACAATACAATTAACCTGATGAATGTTAATTGCAAATAAATTTTATTTATGGTTCTTCTGTACACTAACAGACTCATCCATAACATAAAAATACAAGATATTGAAAAAAGTAAGAATATTCTGAATTATTTTCTCGTGTGTATTTTTACTGGTGTTTGCAATTTTCTGTACATCTGTATTTTCCTGTGATAGAGCATGGCTGAAAGTGACTTGTACTATGGCCACAAGTTGGAGATACCACCACAGCCTTCACTTGGTAGGGATTAGGAAAAAATCACTCAAATAAAAACTGATAGTATAAGAAAGTATTATCATAGATAAGCATAAGGAATATATGAACTTTCAAAGATTAAATCTTTATTAAACTATATTTGAACCATTAAATAACTGTGAAGGATTATATAATTATAGTTGTGTTACAAATGTTGTATCCAAATATTGTTAAGTAGCCAAGAATCCAGTTGGACTTTTGCCTTAAACCAATAATGAATAATTATTGCTAAATTGCTCTGTGATGAAGATGTACATTAGAAGTTTATTTTTATAGATGGACGAATGAAATATTTGTACTGGTATAATGTTGATCATGTAATCAGCTTAGAAGATAATATATTTATTTTTAATGTTCATTCTCATGGATTATTATTTTATTAAATTGTACTATGTTATTTATCTATGTGAATTTTTATCTATTTGTACTTTTGCTTATTTTCTGTATTATAGATCTTAAGATTAATATATAAATGTTGGGAATTTGAATAAAATTTATGAATTTAAGAATAAAAGTTTTATTACCTTATGACATGTTTTTCTCTAATAATGTGCTAATAAAATACTTAACCCGCTGACTGCCACGTATATTACCCTGGAATGCCAGCCACTTTTTGGCGATTTAGCAACGTTTTATATAAACAACATAAGTAGTTTCTTAACTAACACAAACTATAACATGTTATATCGAATACTATAATACGAGCAAGGTTTGTATATATATATATATATATATATATATATATAATACACTAGGCCTATTTTTATGACAATTGTTTTGGAGCGGTGGTTCTACCAATAACCATGTTTAAGGTGTCGTTATAAAGGTCTTAGCTTGTAGTTTTGCCATCAATTAAAACAATTTTGAAAATTCACCGTGGTCATGGAAAATAATGGGGTAAAAGTCGCGATTTTCCCCATAAACATAATCTGGTGGTAAACAGCGACGATCGAGAAATCAGCTGTTTATTTAAAGAAGTGGTTAATTTAAAAAAAACAAATCTGACAGTTAAACATGGTTCTTTCTTTTGACATGGATATGTCTTAGTTCTGGGGGGGTGGTGTTGGTGATTTTTAAGATAGAAAACATGTAACAGAACTAATGTATTGAATTTTAAATATAAAAGAATAAGAACAGCTGTTTAGATGAACAGAAAGCATTCACTTTAGACATATCCATGATCTAACCCATTTCCCACAGGGAAGTAAATACAAACATTTTTTCGATTAATGACGACATCATCGTACAGCTGGCAATAAAACACCAGTTTTTATTTGCATAAAACCAAAACATAACAAAAATGAAAATCTGTTGGCAAAATCTAAACTTAGTTTCTAAACATAGTTATTGGTGGACAGATTGTCTCCTTGACATCGCACGATTTCGTGCGCCAGGTACGCTAGTATATATATATTTGCACACAGATCTCGAAAACGGCTCTAAGAATTTTCTTTAAATTTAGGAAATAACTAATTTCTGAGTAGAAAATAAGTTCTAGATAGGTCTAATGTCCGGGAAAATTCTTGTTTTCTTGTAATATTCAGTTCAAAATCTAAAAATTTAACATTATATGGAGAATCAAAATGTAAAGAATACAAATTAAAACATCTGTTTATAACCGTTTGACAGTTGTTGATTGAAGATGGTGGGGAACAATATATGAATAGAGGTTTTTCATAAATATTTATTTTTATGTACCGTATGTAATAAATGCAAAATTATCAGGTTACTAAACAATTTGTAAAAACTTAAGGGTAACATAACTGTGTGAAATAAAAGCAGAAAAAAGTATATTTCCAAAATCTTTGATACAAAACGTATGATTCTATTGCTTGAAGCCACTGTAACAAACCAATTAATAGGTGTAAATTAAATTTATTTTTTCTTTTTCAGGAGAAAAATGTCAAGTTTTACTTGGAATGAAAAGAATCTTAATAAAATGTTCTTTTACCCTTAAGCAGCACAATTCCAGTCAAACATATCAACGTTTTAAGAAAAAATCTTGCACTAAAAAAGTAAACTTCATTTTCACAACACAGCTGAGTAAATCCCCCATAAGATTAACATTAGAAATTTTAAACGCTCTAAAATGGAAACTAATTGAATTTATGGAAACAAACTCTGCTCCGGTCATGCCTAAAGCCGGAGCAGAGACGAATCCAAAAAATCAAAGATCATTAAAATCGATCCAGCCGTTCTCGAGTTATAATGCATGTAACTAACACGACTTTGTTTTATATATTTAGACTAGCTGACCCGGCGAACTTCGTAACGCCTCACAGTAAACACATGTTAACTTTAAGATTGGCCATGTTCTGAAAGAATAGCAATACGGCTTCATTGTGAAAGGTTGTATATTCTGGGTCGCTGCATAGTGAATAACAATACTGAAACGATAAAACATATTAATAACATTGCCATAAAACAAATAAATCTTAGTGGATTAATTCACAATTTTCAAATCCAATCCAAACCCAAACAAAACCTAACTGTAATACGGCTTTTATAGGAAAGATATACAACAGCTGATTATTATAATAAACGTAATAATATAAACATTGTAATTATCATATACACACGTGACTTTAATCAGACAGAAAATAAAAATATAAATACATAATCCCCCAAATCCGTAAACTATTAACGTGGTGAATAAAGCTGTTCATTTTTTACAGTACACATTTACTTCATAGTTTAACATGAATGATTCAGATGGCATTGGATAGTAAAGCTAATTGCCAGAGATGATAGAAGAACTATTCATAATCAATGATATTGCTAATGGAAAGTAAACCAATCATCTGTAGCTAAGAAATCAAATGTTTTCATTGTAGACATTTTGTAAACAAACTTACTCTCCATAAGGTTAACAATAGAAATTTAAAACGCCATAAAATGGAAACTTATGGGGTTTTCGAAGATATTTTTTCACTAAAACCTTCCCGGACACATATAGAGCAACTTCCTAAAATTTCATGGCGATCGGATGAGTAGTTTGGCTACACATAAAGGACATACAGACATACATACATTCAATTTTATATATAGAGATTATGACTGCACAGCCTCCTTGTGCCGTATTTTATCGGGGTGATTTGAACTATATACAGTACAGTTAGGCAACCTAAAATAATTTCTGTCTGTGAAATGAGTTTCGGACACAAGTAAAATATATATATATATATATATTGTGGTAATTAAGAAACAATATTCTCTTGTCTATATTGAGTCAAGCCGTTGGCGTTCCACAAAGCAATTTTATATGAGTTTGAATAATTCATTATTACTTACTTAATTTTGAAATTACTGTTGTCAAGAGGTTCAACAGTGTACCTATTTCTTCTGCCTACTTCAATAAAATACTTTCAAGTTTTTCGAATGACTGCTGTATTGTAACAGCGAGGGTTACCGTTTCAGCGTTACTGCCAGTGTTAACAGGGCAGGTTTCTTACCTTGAACGGCTTGAGCATATGCCACAGACTCTGAATCATCATGTTGCATCATTGCTTGTTGGTGACTCAGGTTGATACGTTGGGGTGAGTTTGTGGCTTGGCTCATTTAAAGATTTCTTCCTTAAAGGAGGAAATTGTTTATTTTGCAACTCCTTGTATACAGGGCAACCCTTGTCTTACATTGAACAACTTCTCTCTTTTTATTTGGTTGCTCAAACTGGATTTTCGTATTCAACAAGAATTTTATATTGTAAACGTCCTTCTTTTTTGGCCTAGGTTCTAAATCTATAAAAAATTGAAAAGGACTGTTTCGTTACATTGTTCTTAAGGTTAATCAAATTCCTAACCTCATGCCCGGACAGGTTGATTAGTGCATATGTTTAAGTACTACTCTATATGCTTGATCTTGCTTTAATTGACAGGAATAGAAAGATACACTAAGTCCATTAAGGCCGCGCACTATTTTTCTATAAGCATCGGCAGTCAAAGGATGCAATCTAATTTTATCTTGCTGCAGGTCTTTATAAACATATACATAGGGCTTTATACATATAAAAAGTTTATATTTACTTCCCTGTGGGAAATAGGTTAGGTCATGGATATGCCTTAAGCAGGGGTGCCCCCCCAAGCTTAATGAAGCACCCCCAAACTTAAAACCAGCCCCCCATGTAAGTTGGCACCCCATACCATAAACAAAGGTGTATAAATAATACTCGTATAAGCACCCCTTATTTTATCTAAAACTAAAAGAAGATTTTTTAAATAGGGTTCCATCTTGCTTTGTCGCTGCATTTAAACTCAATAACTTTATATTTCAATTCCAACTGTTGTTTGACCTTCTTTTTACAGTGTTCGTTCCATTTTTAATGCCTGATGTTACCATTGCAAAACAACTCTAAACATTTATAGGTACTTAAAAAGTTTTTGCTTTTTGGGCATTTTAATAGTGTAAAAACATTACAAAATTTAACAAACTTATCATCAAAACTCAGTGGTAATATTAGTTTTGAGATGAAAAGGGTAACAAACACAAAGACGCATGGGCAACGATTACATAACCTAAACGCGCAGCTTGTGTCTATCGTATGACCACCATCACGACTCCCGAGATAACTGAATACTTCCGAAACTCGCCGGACCTTCCGCTGCCGCCACAATCACGGACAATATTCGAGCACTGTCATTGCCATTTATTTATTTTGAGATAGAAAAACAAACTATGTTTAAATTAATTCTACGTTCTTATTATTTACGTTCTATCTAATGATGTAATATATTTTTCAATATCATCACGGTAAACACCGTTAAAATCCGTTTTACCACCCCTTCAAAAAACTTGTTTGGAACCCCCCCACCCAAGAATTTCAATGACTTAGTCTGCGTCATAGACCCCCCTGTGGGCACCCCTGCCTTAAGGTAATTTATTCAGTTCTTCTAAACAGCTGTTCTTATTCTTTTGTATTAAAAATTCAATACAATAGCCCTGGTATTTTCTATGGAAACCTGTTACATGTTGTTTTCCATCTTAAAAATCACCAACACCACCCCTCCCCCCCCCAGAGCTAAGACATATTCATGTCAACAACTGGGTCTTCCTCAATACCTACATTGGTATTTTCCAACGGTGTAAACTTATTGGAAAGTGGTAACTGACTATTGAAAGAGGAGTGGGTGAACAAATTTTCTTCTCTTGCGAAGTATGAGAGTTAGTGGACATTGCCTTTTTTGGCTACTACTATTAACTGTTTGCCAACTGTTAGAGGGACTAATTATATATTGTTCACTGAAATAGTCATGATCAGCACGCACAGTGCTAATAGATTGTACTGGCACGTTCATTGTGTATCAAAGAACAAGAAATCAAAACAATATTTTTGATTATGAAATGAAAGAAACAAAAAAAAAAAAAAACACAAATTAAATGATTGAAATTGAAATGGAACAAAAATGTGATAAATAACTGTTGTCCTGAGCTTCCGCCGAACGTATCCCGTGCTCCCACAAAGAAAATAGATATGAAAACGTGGAAATTACATAATTAACTGAAACACGAACACAAGAAATGTAAACAACAACGTCTTTAGAAAAGATAAGATTTACAATGCAAAATGTGGACAGAGGTGGGGGTATTTTAATTGCTTAAAAATAATATAATTTGTCATAGATGTCTTAATATATTGAATTGGGTAATGAGGGCCTATGGTTTAAAATGAGATTAACGATTTGGGCGTCACTTTTAGCAGTTCTCTCTCTTAACAGCAGCATATAATTATTATTGTTGCATCAGCTAATAGATTGCTTGGGTTTTTATTTCGTAGCAGTGTTCACTTTACTCAAACTTCAACCCTGTTCCGTTTGTATTATGCCATTGTCGAGGTCTAGGCTTGAATATATATGCTGTCTGTGTGTGGAATACCGTTTTCAAAGTTGATTCTGATTTAATTGAAAAGCTACAGTCTAAACTCCTCAGATATGTGTATTTTAAATGTTATTATGTATATCCGCATCAAGTTCTATACAATAATTTAATGTTATTATTTAACTTCAGTCGGCTGTGTTTAAGAAGGAATTTGATCAGTGTGATGTTTCTTTTTTAATTGATCAATGGAATGTTGGATGACCCGGAATAGTTACTGGGCTTATCATTTTCGTGTTCCGGCTTTCAACAGGAGAACTACGTCGGTCTTTGTTTGCGGTACCCTATGCACGAACGTTTACCCATGCGACATCTCCTTTGCCTCGGACATTGCGATTTTATAATGAATAATTGTTAGATGTGGTTTTCTCCGGAACATTAACATGGGAAAGGGTGTGCAGGTTTGCTGCTTTGAGGAACACTGAAAGTAGACATTTTTATCATAACCTATTTTTATTTTTACCGTATAGATTTAGATTTAGATTATTGAAATGGCAACCAACCCAGGTACGTATTTTAAGCCAAGTGTGAATGAGAAATGAGTGTAGGATGATTTTGGCGCAATCTTTGTAGTCTTGTTTCTGACTAAGGCTGACATGTTCCTTAGACAGGACTGTTAATTAATAGCCTAACAGCCGATGGCAACTAAGGGACCTACAGTTTAACGTGGAATCCGAACCACGGCCTCTGAATTACGAACTGGTCTAATTATGAGGATGGCCTTAGCGGATTAACGTAGTATTAAATAGTACGGACGTTAATCCACACAAGAGAACACTACACCCACCGACCATCGCTCAGAACTGCCCACAATTCTTGACCTCCAAGTAGGTGGATTACAGGATGACGCCACCATTCCAGTCTATCAAGTTTTATTAAGTTTTGTCAATATCTGGACTTAAATAAAGGAGTTTGCATATTATCCATAAGATTAACGGTATAGAGTATGCAGGATTGCTTCTGTGAGGACCACATCAACTATGTTTTTTATATAAATGTATGATTGTTAGTTTCCAAACAACATAAAACTAAATAGTTTCATCCAAAACTATTGATTGATAACGGAAATAATAATTTTTCCATATCCTCGATAAGATTAGCATTGGAGCCTCTTAAAATAATTTAGAGAGCAACGGATTATTTACTATCTGTTCATCTACGTTAAAACTTTACTATGAATTCATCTCTGGTGTTGTGCTTTGTAGGGAGCAATACTCTTTGGAGACGGGTGTAGATTTTTTTTTATAATATAGCTGTAGTGACAATGTCGTCTGCCCCCGACTTGCCAAATGCCAATAACAATAATAATATATCAGTTTGTTGAGGATGTGTGATTTATTTATGATTTTGAAGTGTTCGCTGTTATTACAATTACTAAGTTACTTATTACGCGAAGATAAACTCAAAGCATGATTTTTAAAACTATCAGCAAACTTTATTACACTCTCATAGGGACAACAATTTTAACCTCATTAAGGATATGTTCTTATGATGATTATTCTTAAATTATGCCAGATTAAAAAATAAAACAGACTCATCACAATACCTGATCTATCGAAATAGTCTGTAACCAAAACTATATTGCTCAAAGGATGAAAACTATCCATCTATGGAAAGGGTCTGTAAAATTAAACATAACAGGTTTCATTCAAAATGACTCCTGTAGATATCCAATAAAAATTGGCTCATTAGGAGAAACCCTAGTGATATTAGATTCAAATAACGTTATTTGGTTTGGGACATTATCTTCAGAATCTTCCATTATTTTTGTTGAATCCAACATAAAAGCTGTAGATTTTGTCACTTTAGACAGTATACTTTATTTCCTCAATGGTAGTGGGCAAGTTTTTGAAGTAAGCTCAGACAATTTGGAAAAGTGGTCTGAAGTGGTTCTATTTGAAGAAGGTAAAAGTTGTGCTCATGGGCATACAACCATTAGTCAGCACATATTTGTAAGAAGCATTTCTGCAGGGAGTATGGGTGTGCTTTTTCTGTCAGACACTGGTCATTTATGGGTGTTTGGTGAACAGCCACAGCTTGACACTCATAAAGAGAATGAACCAACTAAGGTGAGTTTCTTTGAAGGTCGACATATAATAGCTATTGACAGCGGGAAAGATTTTAATGTAGTGATTACACACAAAAGAGAGAGTGGTATATGCCCATCATATGACCAAAAAAATAAAAATGGAAATAAATTTGCTGCTGATTGTCCTCAATGTCTTTGTGAAAATATTATTTCACCCTTATCGCCACAGACAGGGTTTGATGCATGTCCATTAGGACAAATGTCAAACAGTACACCTAGCCCATCAACACCGACGAGTAAAAATAATACCATAGCGAGTGAAGATAGGAACTATGATAATGATAATGTCTCGTCCTCAACTGAAGAAGATTCTTGTTCTATATTAAGAGATGATCAATCCATTCCTGAAACAAAAGAACAGGATGATAGTATAAGTGTGATGGTGGAAAAAGGTGAAGGTATAGGACTTCTTCATATAAATACCGAATCAGCCAGACAGTTTTTGACCAGGCAGCTCTCGTGGATGTCATCTGGTGGGGAAGAACTTTTAGCTGAGGTTTCTGTGCCCACCAAAATTATCAAACAAAATGTTTCCACAGTTGCAAGTTTGGTTTATGAAGGTGTCAAAACAGTGGGAGATAAAGTAGTGACATTATCAAGGCACATGAGTGGTGGATCAGACAATAACAGTGATTCTTTTGACGATTTTGCATCAGATGATTTTAATTTATCACATGGCAGTAACACTTCTAGTGTGAAGTAAGTTTAGTATTTAATTAAAAAAAGGCTTTAAAAGTTTTTGGAAATTATGAACACTGAACTCTAAAAATATTAATGATAAAAATATTAGCCAATAGGATGGTTAATTTAATTACTTTCATTTCACATTTGAGACTCCAACACAACATTATTGTGTATTTTTAGGTGCAACTTAGTAATTTTGAATGCATAAAAAGTTAAATTAAATGAAAATATGAACTGACTATAAAATCTTAGAAGTTTTCATAGGCTAGAAGTTTTCATTCCCAAATCTGTTAATAAATCTTGCAGAAGACAGGCTCCTTCCTGATGAAAACCATATCGCCGAGCAAATCTCACATGCGGCTTGCGAGTTGATAATCTTGAACATTTTGAAAGCACAGAATAGAGCTGTATAAGTTTGCTGCAGTGCTGAAATTGAGCACAGTTGTTCCTGAAGCATGCCGGTACACGACACACATGCACATTGTCATATGCACACAAATAACTAGTGTCTAAATCAAAACTAAACTTAGTTTAAATCAACCCTTAGTTATTATTGTAAAATTGGAAAGAGAGTGGAGGATACAGGAAATTTATTAGCATCTGAAAAATTAGTGTGTTATAAAAGGTTTTAGATATACAGAGGGGTGCAAAAAAGGGGTTTAGAGCCTATACAGAAATAAAGTATTTAATAAAACAATTCCCTAACAAAATTATAAAAAGTAACAGTTTAAAATATTTTACATCTATAAACTGTTTTCCATGAATCTTGTAGGCTATGTAGGTGTAGGGTTTTGTTGGTCACATTGCCCAACAAAACCCAATCAATGAAGTTAGGCATTATCCGTGGAATATATCTGGATATATAACGCGGGGGGGGGGGGGTGTTATTTCAAATATTTCTAACAAATAATTTAACTTGTTTTTCTTGTTGTTAGTTTAAGAAATTGGATGATAATGTTTGTAATAGTAAATTTGATAATAATATTTAAATTAATGTTAAAGAATACTGTACCGTATGATAGTTTTATTAAAGATTGTAGCTTTATCGAATTACTTAAGGGAGAAAGTTTGTGCCATTTTTTTTACAAAAAAATGTGCAGTAATTACCGCACAATTATATCCGATGGTTAAAAATTAGTAATAATAATTTTTTTTGATGGAAAATAAAATATGGAAAATTTGACTACCCAGATAAACACTGTATAGTTTTCCTAATTAATTTTATGCCTCAATCATCTTTTTATGATAATCGAGTGGTCAGTAATGCTGCCACAAAAATAACATTGTTTTTATCGGACTAAAATGCATAGTGGTGGAGGTATTGCAGACTCTTAAGGAACTCTTTATTTTTCTAGGTATTTTGGTTGTTGTTTAGTTTGTAAACTTATGATCTTACTGCATGAATTCAAATGGTATTTAAATAAGTCTTGGAAATAATCAATTCGTTTTGTATTAGTGTTTATGAGATTTGAGTATTTAAAGAAATAATATAAACTTTGATGTTAGGTGTGAATGGTCCTGCAGTGGTGGCTGTAGCGAAGTGTCAGATCAAGGCACAGTGGAGCGGCTGGCTCAGATCTTGGCTCGGGGTTCACGGCTGGTGAAGACTGAGGTGTGGACTTGGGGCAGTGTGCAGCATGGGCAGCTGGGCACTGGTGATATGGTTAAACGCCATAGGTAGTCCATGCCATTATATTTCATAATTTAGTCTCACTTGAATTTTAATTTACTTGATGTATAATTTTCCAATCTGAGTCATCTTAACATGTTAACTGCCGTACTGGTCCAATTGGTTTGACATAAGTAAGTAGGCTGGATCGACGTGCCGACCCTTTCAAGCCAGTGGAAAGGTCTTTGCAGTGTTTTACTAATTTGATGATAGAGCTGGTATTATTAGGTTCCTTGCACTCCTACTAGCATTTTTACAAACTAAATCGAGAAAGTACATCCTTATAGATAGTGTTGTGGTACCGTAGTTTCCTGAAATCTGTCTCTAAATTACTAGTCAGAAAGATAAAAAATGCTGATTTCAATGGGCAGGATGGGGGTGGAATAATGAGATTAACCCGGATAAGTGTGAAATCATGTGGTGTAGTTGTGGCACGCATGATGTCTTTATCGTAAAATAGTATGATGTGTTGCCAATCCGATCAGGGCAGCTCCAATTTCTTTAGTAATATTGCTGAAGATTTTCATTGTTGACCCAATCAGTCTTAATTATTTTCTTGTAATACAATACTGCAAGAGGGGTTACTGGTTAAAATAAATAAAATAAAACAAGGCTAACCCTCGGGAGTGGTAAAGACGCTGCAGCGTCTATTTATCGCAATACCACCACAGTGGCAGGTGGAGGCATCTGTCGTCAGTTTAGTGAACTAGCGCCTACGTGACCGTGTAGCCCTCTGGGGGCAAGCAACTGAACCTGCTCTTGTAATGCACTAGACTGCCACCGGGCATGTCAATAACCAAGTAAGCGCTTTCTACTCCTATGCACTGAGTGGCTGAACTGGCTAACACGCTACGCTGACGAGTGTAACGTTCTAGCCATTCGGAAGTGCTAGGGTTCAAATCCCGACCATGAGCAATCCCAATTTGGCTTGCAAATGTGTGGTATAGCGAGAGGAGGGCCTAACTTAAATAAATGGTGGCTGGCTTGGGTGGAAGTTGACGGCATTTGTAGGCTTAATTGGAATTGCAGTGGACACCTGTTTTGCTTTTGTGGTTAGTGGTTATAAGGGGAGGGCATGTTTTATGCTTTTTTTGTTTAAACTTTGATATTTCAAGAAGATATTAGTAATTATTTTTATGTTACAGTTAGAAGTAAAAAGCTTGCCACTTCTAGGGTTAAACAAACAAGATTAAATGAGTTTATAGCTTGCATTTCTTTATGTTAAATGCCTACAAGCCCATTTTCCATTAAAATATTCTACTGTTGAATAAATAGCTTTTTCAATCAGGAAGCGAATTACAACAGTTTTAAATTTGTTCATGTCCATGTCTTTGATTGTGAGTGGTAATTTATTGAATAATCTGGTGGCTAGTACAGATGGCTTTTTCATTGTTTTATCTAATCTAGCATAAGGCAATTGTAAATCGAATTTTATTCTGGTATTGTAAGAATGAATATCATTATTAAACATGATATCAGGTTGATTTTTGATAAATAATACATTTTGCAGCATGAAGGCAGAGTAGAGTCATAAATTTTTAAATGGACATACCATGGTTTACAATAAACTTTATAATGCACTCCTGCAATGACTTGTACAGCACACTTTTGTATGATAAATATATCTTTAGATGCAGAGGCACTGCCCCAAACAATTATTATACATAGTTTTTGCATGAAACAGTCCAAAATAAGCTATTCTAACAAAATTTTGCAAAACGATACCACATATTTTTTTTAACGCAAAAATGTCAGAAACCAATCTCTTGCATAATTTTGTTGAGTGATCTGACCCATAAAGGGTACGATCCAACCAAACTCCAAGGAACTTAGCCGAAATACCCCCTTCTTCCCTGGTAAGATCTCTCAGGACGAAAAACATAGTGGTGGTTTTTTCTCGGTTTAAAGTTAAATTGTTGGTATACAGCCAGCCACTGACCTTATTTAAATATTTTCTGGATGTCAACTTTAGCCAATTCTTTAGTTTTGTTTCTTGTGATCAATGTAGTGTTGTCTGCATACATAAAAATTCGAAATAGTACATTTACTTCTGAGTCAATACTAAAATTAAAAAAAAAATCAATACTAAAAATAGCAGAGGTCCCAATACAGAGCCCTGTGGCACTCCCTGAGTAACATTTAACATAAATAAAAAAAACATATCTTACATATACAAAAACATATCTTGTTTTTATCTTTGGCAAAAACAAATTGGAATCTATTTTCCAGATTATTTAAAAAAAATTACAATTCCCTGCCTCTTACATTATAAAAACTCAGTTTTTTCAACAAGTAATTATGATCGACTCTGTCGAAAGCCTTGCTGAGGTTACAAAATGCAGCCCCAGTAAGTTCTCTCAACTCAAAAGAGTGTAAAATTTCCTCATCTAGATCTGTCAAAGCTGTTGTTGTCGAGACACCCTGTCTGTAACGATACTGCCTAGTACTCAGCATGTAGTACTTGTTAAAATTTTTTATAAGCTGGTTACTTACAACTAATTTGATTATCTTGGAGAAGACAGGAACTATAGCAATGGTCCTATAGCCATTTACGTCCCATTTGGAACCTTAGATTTTTTATATATGGGATGAACCTTGCTGACTTTCAAAACACTTGGGAGAGTCCCTTCACACATACACTGATTAACATAAGTGACTAACTAGAATATCCATAAAAACTGCTTATTTAAATATAATCCAATATCTTTTTAGATTCAGCAGAAAAAATTAAATTTAAACAAAAATATAAATATTTTAATTAAAAAAACATCTGAAGTAATTTTAAATAAATATAAAAATTTTATTTTAAAATAAAACAATATTTTTACTTTACAATCTTTTTATTATAAAAAAATAAACTCTTCCTTTGCTTTAATAAAGTTTTCCTAAGAATTTCTGTACAAAAAATTTCCATCTATATGTCAAAATGTTGTTGTCGAGACACCCCAAACGATACTAGTACTCAGCATGTAGTATTTTTTATAGCTTAACTTACAACTAATTTGATTATCTTGGAGAAGACAGGAACTATAGCAATGTTCCCATTAATTCCCTGATGATATTAAAACCCCACTTTGACAAAACTGATTACACATTAGCAAATAAATATCCATAAATCGGCGTGCTGTATCTTTGACAAGGTTGTTAGAGAATCCGAAATGATCTTTGCTAGATTTACAAGACAGGGAAAACACAATTTTTGACATATCAACAAAATTTATGCATTTAAATTTAAAACATTTAAAATCATTAGCTACAAAATCATGTTTATTTAATAATATCGTCATTGAAGTAGGTATAATCACATCTGATTGATATATATCAGCAATAATAGTTTCAACCACATTTGGGTTCGACAAGTCAGCATCATGTACAACAGGTTCATTATTAATACTTAAGTTACTTACAAAAAAGTTATTGATATGATAAAGGGGATAAAACTACTTCATCTTTGCTTATACGAGGGGGTACCCAAAAGTAACCGGAATTTGTCTGCCAAGGGCGGAGCTTTGGTAGTATGGGTGAGCGCCACTAGGGCGTGTCTAGCGCAACTCTTTGCCAGTCCAGTCCCGTGCAGATGATTGAACTAGCACATTCTGTTCGTCTGTAGTGTCATATTTTGCTGTAGCTGTTTCACTGTTGCTTCGTTGTTTATGACTGCAAGAACAACGAGCCGCTGTGAAATTTGGTTTTTTATTCAGTAAAACTGCTGCTGAAAACTGTTTTAATATTGAAAACTGCTTACAAAGATGATGCTTTGGGGAAACTTAAGTGTGACTGATTTTCTTGATTTAAAAATGGCGACCTTTCGATTGATGACAAACCTCGTTCCGGACATCCATAAACTGTCCGAATTGATGAAAATATGCGAGAGATTGTGCTCACAGACCGTCGACTGACAATCGATCAACTGTCTGAGATTAGTGCAATAACTTGGAGCTCGATTCAGCTAATTTAACTGAAGATTTAGGAATGAGACACATTGCTACCAAATTTCTTCCTCAAGTTCTGACTGACAATCAAAAATTACGTCGAGAGGAAACACGTCATGAACTGAAAGAACAGCTCAGAATCAATATAGATTTTCTTTTAAAGGTTACTGGTGATGAATCTTGGAAAAACAAAATTTTACAGCGGCTCGTTCACTAAAACTTGCCATCACAAAAAATGAAGCAACAGTGAAACAGCTACAGCAAAAAATGACACTACAGACGAACAGAATGTGCTAGCCCAACAATTTACACGGGACTGAAATGTCTAGGAGTTGCTCTAGACACGCACTAGTGGCGCTCACCCGTACTACCAAAGCTTCACCCTCTCTCTTTAACTATCTGCCAAATACAATTTACAGTACCTTTTGACTTTCTTATTAATATCATTAGCTTTTTCCTTTGGAAATTTTATTTTTGATCTGTGTTCCTTTTTCAATTCCCTATAAGTATTTTTATTGTCTTATTAGAGCCTAAATTTAAATTACAAAGGGAGTAAAGAAAATCTAACCTAACTCTTTATCAACACTAGCTCGGTTGCATACCAACCTTTAGTTTTATCGACCTTTAAATCGAGCCTAGGCTTAAATTTCTTAAAAGGAAAGCACATCTTAAAGTAGTAAACCAAAGTGTCCATAAAGGATTTGAAGTTCTCGTCAATATTGCTATGGAGAAGTTCCATCTTCCAATCAACTTTGTTAATCATGAACTTGAAGATACAAATGTTATCTTCATTTATTAGATGATAGAAATGTTATGATTTGTTTAGCTCACTTCTCTTTGAGCTCTCGTCATGCAAGTAGAATTCAATTATTTGTCCCAGATGGTCACTGAGGTGTAGGTTGATTACTTTGTTACTAAATACGGAAGTGCTAGATACTAATATATTGTCCAGACAATTACTCTCATGAGTAGGCTCATTTACAGTTACTTCAAACCCATACACAGAGCACAAGTTCAGAAATTTATTGGTTGTGTTATTTGGAATATTCAATTTGATGTTAAAATCCCCACACATGATGGAAACTGTCCCTAGTCTCCATCTGCTGACATAGATATATTTTTTGATACTATTAATTAATTCCTGGACAGACTAGGGACAGTTTCCATCATGTGTGGGGATTTTAACATCAAATTGAATATTCCAAATAACACAACCAATAAATTTCTGAACTTGTGCTCTGTGTATGGGTTTGAAGTAACTGTAAATGACCAACTTGACCATTCAAGTTGTTATTAATTTGTAAGCCTATCAGTTCACACACAAAATGGAAAGTAAATTGTGATAATTTGTTAATTACCTAATAGTTAATGTTGTTTTTTAAATAAATGGCAAGCCCATTGTGCTTGCGTTGATCCCGGCATTGACTAGCAGCCAGCTGAAAATCATTTATGGAGAAGCACTGTAAAATTTCTTCTGTTTGTAAATGTTCAGATATGGTACTAAAATATATGTTTAGCACTGACACAACCCGTTCCAGCTACTGCAGTTTAAGATAATCAAAATTGGCAATGTTCTGTTGTAGCAGTTTTAATCCCACAGCATCGAAGCCTAGATCACGAATTTTTGCTATTTCACTAGAATTTGGAGACAACTTAATTAAATGTTAATTTTTCCCATAAACAGGGTCTAAATCTTCTTCACCCCAAAAAGCTGACATTAACGAGTCACAGGGCCTTAAGTTGTTTCCAGTAGAATCTGAGCTCTCTCGTTAAAGAGTTATTTGACTTTAATATAAACCTTGTGACATAAGTGCCTAGGCCAAAATTCCGCAGTGAAAACTTCACTCATTTTATGATTGGGTATCCCTATCTTAGATGACGAATAGTCTTTGGGATATTTGGACATCATTTTCTCTACAGTAAAGTTTCTGTCACATTTTTTACTTAAAAAAAAAGACTTTACATCATCACATTCTGTTTCAGGACTCAAAACGAGATACAAAAAGAAAAGTAATTTTTTCCACTGTAGTAAGGCGTGATTCATTACCAACAAAGTTGCCAGTAACATAGTTCTTCTTGCTTCGATTAAAGGATTTATTAGTTAAGGTTTTACTTAAAGGTCCCTTCTGTTGTTTCTTTTTAGATTTCACAATAGTGAATTCGTCAACTGGAGTATTTATTCATTTCTACATGCATAATGGACAAACCATGATGTATGTCAACATACATTTTATCCCATAGGTTATTTTTTTGTTTTCAACAACTCTAATTCAGAATTCAAACCAGTGTTAAATTCCAGCGTTTCATTCTGCTGTCCAGATTTAGCGCTCGTAAACAACTTTGGAGTTGGATTCGACTGATTTGTTCTTATTCATGCCTTATTTTGTGTGATGTATTCTGACCCTAATTAATTGAGAATCTTCCTCTGTGGACATCTGACAACATGAAGCTGGAACATTCATCACATGAATGTGTAACATGAACCTTAACTGGAGAGATTAAATCACTGTTGTCATTCTACTGATTATTATTAACTAGCCAAAGTACCCGTTCTTCGCACGGGTAAAAAAGGCTGAGAGGTGTAGGCTCTACAGATACATTTAAGTTATTGATAATTAATTATTTATTGTTTACAAAATGACAAAACACGTGTCTAAGTTTATCTAAACATGACAAAGTAACATATGTCATATATTGGGAGAGGATAAGCACTAACGTAATAGAGGCAGGCTTCGGTAGAAAATTAAAAATCTACCATTCCACTATTTCGAACTAATAATTCACTAATTTCGATCCAGCAGTTTATGTGTAAAAATTAACTTTATTTCTTTTTCTTACCGAACTGTCAAAATGTAAAGTAAACGGATGTTGACATTAAAAACTGTAAACATTGAATCCCAGGGTATTTACAGCAACCATGTCTTCTGCTTCTCGAACTGTCAAATTTTAGTGTTCACAGCTGTTGATATTCAAGTAATTTTATGTTTTCATTTTCTAAAAATGTAAACATTGAAACTTAGGACGTTCACAGGGCGTAGCCCGAAAGGATTTTAAAGAAATGAGTATGCCTATGTGTTGCATGAGTTTAAGATCTGTCTTTGTGTAAAATTTCAAACTGTTTGGTTCAGTATTTTTTGCGTTCACTTGCCACAACAAACCCACAAACACACAAACCCACAAACACACAAACCCACAAACAAACATACAGAAACCACCTCTTCTTTATAATATTATAGATTACAGTATTTAATTTACTTTGACTTAAAAAACACTTGGGATTTAACTGTTTTTCCCTTGGGTCACATTTTAATTTTACAGCATATGTTTGCTGCTTGTCATTAACTCTAATAAGATCACTTATGGCTTAGGCTTGGTTATTAATTGAATCTTTTAATTTTATATTTTATTCTTAATTATATTTATACTGACATTTAAAACTGTATGGTTCCTTCTCAGATGGATCTGAGATCAAATATTGGAATATTTGATCTGACAACGTTTTAATTTGTTCAGCTTACGTCAAATGGTTGTCTGAAATGTCACTAGATAACCTCACTTCGTTCACTGGTGTAGCACGGCACAGGTTACACATGTACACTGCATTCCCACTTAACTCCATAAATAAGTTGTATTTGTTATTTGAAACTCCTATGCACACACTATGAAACCACAGTCTGCAATTACCATAACAAAGGAGCGCTTTGTTAGTTTTCGTAACATTTTCATCGCATATACCACATTTATGCCGACTGCTACCGTCCATCTTGAAACTACATGTAATAGATGGTAGATATGGTTATAGTATATATGTAATATGTATGTTGTATATTGTGTAAGTATTGTCCTGTTGTTGGCAGACCTGTGGTTGTGAATAAGCTGATGTGGAGTGGTGTGGACCGGGTAGTATGTGGTGATCATCACTGTCTTGTCATTTCTCTGGCTGGTGTCTGTCATTCCTGGGGTGCCAATGAACACGGCCAGGTATCAAAGATATTCTATTTTAATGTTAATGAGCCTGAATATCCTTTATTTATTCTTGTTTCTTTGTATTTTAATAAGGGTTATCTTCAACTTGTTAACATTTTTACTCTCACTTAAACTTTAAAAAATTCAAAGTATAACTTAAAAATACAGTAGAACCTGGATTATACGGGGGCGGATCAACCAGGTGGCGGGTTAACCGTGGTCCAAAACTAGCAAAAAATTATTCATTGTGTTGTTTCATTGTGGATAGCCTCTGGATCTTTTAAAGAGCAAAATTATGGTTTAAAATACCTTTCTTAAAAAAATTATTATTTTAAAAGATGTTTTTCACTGTCAACTTTCTCATGAAAACTATTTTTAATCTCTAATATGTGATTAAAGTACTCTATACAAATGTAAAATTAGTTTTAAAACAAACTGAATATTATTATAATATTTTAATGAAAATATTCTGGGTATCAACTAAAGAGTAGATAACCACGAACTTGAACAAAAAATTAAATATCAATCTACATTCTGATGAAATAAGCAAGCACCAGTCTATCAATATTTCTTCATTACACGGCTGTTCACAACGCAACTCAGTATTTGATTGGCCCTTGACCATGATGACACATGCACTAGATTGCACACTAGATACTGCGCATGTGTGTGGGCGGGGAGGGAGAAGATGGACAAAGGGAGAGAGATAAGGAATGAGACTGTCGGAAGTTGATGAGTCATCACCCCTCCCCTCACCCTTCCTACAAATGCCGTCAACTTCCACCCAAGCCAGCCACCATTTATTTAAGTTAGGCCCTCCTCTCGCTATACCACACATTTGCAAGCCAAATTGGGATTGCTCATGGTCGGGATTTGAACCCTAGCACTTCCGAATGGCTAGAACGTTACACTCGTCAGCGTAGCGTGTTAGCCAGTTCAGCCACTCAGTGCATAGGAGTAGAAAGCGCTTACTTGGTTATTGACATGCCCGGTGGCAGTCTAGTGCATTACAAGAGCAGGTTCAGTTGCTTGCCCCCAGAGGGCTACACGGTCACGTAGGCGCTAGTTCACTAAACTGACGACAGATGCCTCCACCTGCCACTGTGGTGGTATTGCGATAAATAGACGCTGCAGCGTCTTTACCACTCCCGAGGGTTAGCCTTGTTTTATTTTATTTATTTTAACCAGTAACCCCTCTTGCAGTATTGTATTACAAGAAAATAATTAAGACTGATTGGGTCAACAATGAAAATCTTCAGCAATATTACTAAAGAAATTGGAGCTGCCCTGATCGGATTGGCAACACATCATACTATTTTACGATAAAGACATCATGCGTGCCACAACTACACCACATGATTTCACACTTATCCGGGTTAATCTCATTATTCCACCCCCATCCTGCCCATTGAAATCAGCATTTTTTATCTTTCTGACTAGTAATTTAGAGACAGATTTCAGGAAACTACGGTACCACAACACTATCTATAAGGATGTACTTTCTCGATTTAGTTTGTAAAAATGCTAGTAGGAGTGCAAGGAACCTAATAATACCAGCTCTATCATCAAATTAGTAAAACACTACAAAGACCTTTCCACTGGCTTGAAAGGGTCGGCACGTCGATCCAGCCTACTTACTTATGTCAAACCAATTGGACCAGTACGGCAGTTAACATGTTAAGATGACTCAGATTGGAAAATTATACATCAAGTAAATTAAAATTCAAGTGAGACTAAATTATGAAATATAATGGCATGGACTACCTATGGCGTTTAACCATATCACCAGTGCCCAGCTGCCCATGCTGCACACTGCCCCAAGTCCACACCTCAGTCTTCACCAGCCGTGAACCCCGAGCCAAGATCTGAGCCAGCCGCTCCACTGTGCCTTGATCTGACACTTCGCTACAGCCACCACTGCAGGACCATTCACACCTAACATCAAAGTTTATATTATTTCTTTAAATACTCAAATCTCATAAACACTAATACAAAACGAATTGATTATTTCCAAGACTTATTTAAATACCATTTGAATTCATGCAGTAAGATCATAAGTTTACAAACTAAACAACAACCAAAATACCTAGAAAAATAAAGAGTTCCTTAAGAGTCTGCAATACCTCCACCACTATGCATTTTTAGTCCGATAAAAACAATGTTATTTTTGTGGCAGCATTACTGACCACTCGATTATCATAAAAAGATGATTGAGGCATAAAATTAATTAGGAAAACTATACAGTGTTTATCTGGGTAGTCAAATTTTCCATATTTTATTTTCCATCAAAAAAAAATTATTATTACTAATTTTTAACCATCGGATATAATTGTGCGGTAATTACTGCACATTTTTTTGTAAAAAAAATGGCACAAACTTTCTCCCTTAAGTAATTCGATAAAGCTACAATCTTTAATAAAACTATCATACGGTACAGTATTCTTTAACATTAATTTAAATATTATTATCAAATTTACTATTACAAACATTATCATCCAATTTCTTAAACTAACAACAAGAAAAACAAGTTAAATTATTTGTTAGAAATATTTGAAATAACACCCCCCCCCCGCGTTATATATCCAGATATATTCCACGGATAATGCCTAACTTCATTGATTGGGTTTTGTTGGGCAATGTGACCAACAAAACCCTACACCTACATAGCCTACAAGATTCATGGAAAACAGTTTATAGATGTAAAATATTTTAAACTGTTACTTTTTATAATTTTGTTAGGGAATTGTTTTATTAAATACTTTATTTCTGTATAGGCTCTAAACCCCTTTTTTGCACCCCTCTGTATATCTAAAACCTTTTATAACACACTAATTTTTCAGATGCTAATAAATTTCCTGTATCCTCCACTCTCTTTCCAATTTTACAATAATAACTAAGGGTTGATTTAAACTAAGTTTAGTTTTGATTTAGACACTAGTTATTTGTGTGCATATGACAATGTGCATGTGTGTCGTGTACCGGCATGCTTCAGGAACAACTGTGCTCAATTTCAGCACTGCAGCAAACTTATACAGCTCTATTCTGTGCTTTCAAAATGTTCAAGATTATCAACTCGCAAGCCGCATGTGAGATTTGCTCGGCGATATGGTTTTCATCAGGAAGGAGCCTGTCTTCTGCAAGATTTATTAACAGATTTGGGAATGAAAACTTCTAGCCTATGAAAACTTCTAAGATTTTATAGTCAGTTCATATTTTCATTTAATTTAACTTTTTATGCATTCAAAATTACTAAGTTGCACCTAAAAATACACAATAATGTTGTGTTGGAGTCTCAAATGTGAAATGAAAGTAATTAAATTAACCATCCTATTGGCTAATATTTTTATCATTAATATTTTTAGAGTTCAGTGTTCATAATTTCCAAAAACTTTTAAAGCCTTTTTTTAATTAAATACTAAACTTACTTCACACTAGAAGTGTTACTGCCATGTGATAAATTAAAATCATCTGATGCAAAATCGTCAAAAGAATCACTGTTATTGTCTGATCCACCACTCATGTGCCTTGATAATGTCACTACTTTATCTCCCACTGTTTTGACACCTTCATAAACCAAACTTGCAACTGTGGAAACATTTTGTTTGATAATTTTGGTGGGCACAGAAACCTCAGCTAAAAGTTCTTCCCCACCAGATGACATCCACGAGAGCTGCCTGGTCAAAAACTGTCTGGCTGATTCGGTATTTATATGAAGAAGTCCTATACCTTCACCTTTTTCCACCATCACACTTATACTATCATCCTGTTCTTTTGTTTCAGGAATGGATTGATCATCTCTTAATATAGAACAAGAATCTTCTTCAGTTGAGGACGAGACATTATCATTATCATAGTTCCTATCTTCACTCGCTATGGTATTATTTTTACTCGTCGGTGTTGATGGGCTAGGTGTACTGTTTGACATTTGTCCTAATGGACATGCATCAAACCCTGTCTGTGGCGATAAGGGTGAAATAATATTTTCACAAAGACATTGAGGACAATCAGCAGCAAATTTATTTCCATTTTTATTTTTTTGGTCATATGATGGGCATATACCACTCTCTCTTTTGTGTGTAATCACTACATTAAAATCTTTCCCGCTGTCAATAGCTATTATATGTCGACCTTCAAAGAAACTCACCTTAGTTGGTTCATTCTCTTTATGAGTGTCAAGCTGTGGCTGTTCACCAAACACCCATAAATGACCAGTGTCTGACAGAAAAAGCACACCCATACTCCCTGCAGAAATGCTTCTTACAAATATGTGCTGACTAATGGTTGTATGCCCATGAGCACAACTTTTACCTTCTTCAAATAGAACCACTTCAGACCACTTTTCCAAATTGTCTGAGCTTACTTCAAAAACTTGCCCACTACCATTGAGGAAATAAAGTATACTGTCTAAAGTGACAAAATCTACAGCTTTTATGTTGGATTCAACAAAAATAATGGAAGATTCTGAAGATAATGTCCCAAACCAAATAACGTTATTTGAATCTAATATCACTAGGGTTTCTCCTAATGAGCCAATTTTTATTGGATATCTACAGGAGTCATTTTGAATGAAACCTGTTATGTTTAATTTTACAGACCCTTTCCATAGATGGATAGTTTTCATCCTTTTGAGCAATATAGTTTTGGTTACAGACTATTTCGATAGATCAGGTATTGTGATGAGTCTGTTTTATTTTTTAATCTGGCATAATTTAAGAATAATCATCATAAGAACATATCCTTAATGAGGTTAAAATTGTTGTCCCTATGAGAGTGTAATAAAGTTTGCTGATAGTTTTAAAAATCATGCTTTGAGTTTATCTTCGCGTAATAAGTAACTTAGTAATTGTAATAACAGCGAACACTTCAAAATCATAAATAAATCACACATCCTCAACAAACTGATATATTATTATTGTTATTGGCATTTGGCAAGTCGGGGGCAGACGACATTGTCACTACAGCTATATTATAAAAAAAAATCTACACCCGTCTCCAAAGAGTATTGCTCCCTACAAAGCACAACACCAGAGATGAATTCATAGTAAAGTTTTAACGTAGATGAACAGATAGTAAATAATCCGTTGCTCTCTAAATTATTTTAAGAGGCTCCAATGCTAATCTTATCGAGGATATGGAAAAATTATTATTTCCGTTATCAATCAATAGTTTTGGATGAAACTATTTAGTTTTATGTTGTTTGGAAACTAACAATCATACATTTATATAAAAAACATAGTTGATGTGGTCCTCACAGAAGCAATCCTGCATACTCTATACCGTTAATCTTATGGATAATATGCAAACTCCTTTATTTAAGTCCAGATATTGACAAAACTTAATAAAACTTGATAGACTGGAATGGTGGCGTCATCCTGTAATCCACCTACTTGGAGGTCAAGAATTGTGGGCAGTTCTGAGCGATGGTCGGTGGGTGTAGTGTTCTCTTGTGTGGATTAACGTCCGTACTATTTAATACTACGTTAATCCGCTAAGGCCATCCTCATAATTAGACCAGTTCGTAATTCAGAGGCCGTGGTTCGGATTCCACGTTAAACTGTAGGTCCCTTAGTTGCCATCGGCTGTTAGGCTATTAATTAACAGTCCTGTCTAAGGAACATGTCAGCCTTAGTCAGAAACAAGACTACAAAGATTGCGCCAAAATCATCCTACACTCATTTCTCATTCACACTTGGCTTAAAATACGTACCTGGGTTGGTTGCCATTTCAATAATCTAAATCTAAATCTATACGGTAAAAATAAAAATAGGTTATGATAAAAATGTCTACTTTCAGTGTTCCTCAAAGCAGCAAACCTGCACACCCTTTCCCATGTTAATGTTCCGGAGAAAACCACATCTAACAATTATTCATTATAAAATCGCAATGTCCGAGGCAAAGGAGATGTCGCATGGGTAAACGTTCGTGCATAGGGTACCGCAAACAAAGACCGACGTAGTTCTCCTGTTGAAAGCCGGAACACGAAAATGATAAGCCCAGTAACTATTCCGGGTCATCCAACATTCCATTGATCAATTAAAAAAGAAACATCACACTGATCAAATTCCTTCTTAAACACAGCCGACTGAAGTTAAATAATAACATTAAATTATTGTATAGAACTTGATGCGGATATACATAATAACATTTAAAATACACATATCTGAGGAGTTTAGACTGTAGCTTTTCAATTAAATCAGAATCAACTTTGAAAACGGTATTCCACACACAGACAGCATATATATTCAAGCCTAGACCTCGACAATGGCATAATACAAACGGAACAGGGTTGAAGTTTGAGTAAAGTGAACACTGCTACGAAATAAAAACCCAAGCAATCTATTAGCTGATGCAACAATAATAATTATATGCTGCTGTTAAGAGAGAGAACTGCTAAAAGTGACGCCCAAATCGTTAATCTCATTTTAAACCATAGGCCCTCATTACCCAATTCAATATATTAAGACATCTATGACAAATTATATTATTTTTAAGCAATTAAAATACCCCCACCTCTGTCCACATTTTGCATTGTAAATCTTATCTTTTCTAAAGACGTTGTTGTTTACATTTCTTGTGTTCGTGTTTCAGTTAATTATGTAATTTCCACGTTTTCATATCTATTTTCTTTGTGGGAGCACGGGATACGTTCGGCGGAAGCTCAGGACAACAGTTATTTATCACATTTTTGTTCCATTTCAATTTCAATCAATTTAATTTGTGTTTTTTTTTTGTTTCTTTCATTTCATAATCAAAAATATTGTTTTGATTTCTTGTTCTTTGATACACAATGAACGTGCCAGTACAATCTATTAGCACTGTGCGTGCTGATCATGACTATTTCAGTGAACAATATATAATTAGTCCCTCTAACAGTTGGCAAACAGTTAATAGTAGTAGCCAAAAAAGGCAATGTCCACTAACTCTCATACTTCGCAAGAGAAGAAAATTTGTTCACCCACTCCTCTTTCAATAGTCAGTTACCACTTTCCAACAAGTTTACACCGTTGGAAAATACCAATGTAGGTATTGAGGAAGACCCAGTTGTTGACATGAATATGTCTTAGCTCTGGGGGGGGAGGGGTGGTGTTGGTGATTTTTAAGATGGAAAACAACATGTAACAGGTTTCCATAGAAAATACCAGGGCTATTGTATTGAATTTTTAATACAAAAGAATAAGAACAGCTGTTTAGAAGAACTGAATAAATTACCTTAAGGCAGGGGTGCCCACAGGGGGGTCTATGACGCAGACTAAGTCATTGAAATTCTTGGGTGGGGGGGTTCCAAACAAGTTTTTTGAAGGGGTGGTAAAACGGATTTTAACGGTGTTTAACGTGATGATATTGAAAAATATATTACATCACTAGATAGAACGTAAATAATAAGAACGTAGTATTAATTTAAACATAGTTTGTTTTTCTATCTCAAAATAAATAAATGGCAATGACAGTGCTCGAATATTGTCCGTGATTGTGGCGGCAGCGGAAGGTCCGGCGAGTTTCGGAAGTATTCGGTTATCTTCGGGAGTCGTGATGGTGGTCATACGACAGACACAAGCTGCGCGTTTAGGTTATGTGATCGTTGCCCATGCGTCTTTGTGTTTGTTACCCTTTCCATCTCAAAACTAATATTACCACTGAGTTTTGATGATAAGTTTGTTAAATTTTGTAATGTTTTTACACTATTAAAATGCCCTAAAAGCAAAAACTTTTTAAGTACCTATAAATGTTTAAAGTTGTTTTGCAATGGTACCGTCAGGCATTAAAAATGGAACGAACACTGTAAAAAGAAGGTCAAACAACAGTTGGAATTGAAATATAAAGTTATTGAGTTTAAATGCAGCGACAAAGCAAGATGGAACCCTATTTAAAAAATCTTCTTTTAGTTTTAGATAAAATAAGGGGTGCTTACGAGTATTATTTTTACACCTTTGTTTATGGTATGGGGTGCCAACTTACATGGGGGGGCTGGTTTTAAGTTTGGGGGTGCTTCATTAAGCTTGGGGGGGCACCCCTGCTTAAGGCATATCCATGACCTAACCTATTTCCCACAGGGAAGTAAATATAAACTTTTTATATGTATAAAGCCCTATGTATATGTTTATAAAGACCTGCAGCAAGATAAAATTAGATTGCATCCTTTGACTGCCGATGCTTATAGAAAAATAGTGCGCGGCCTTAATGGACTTAGTGTATCTTTCTATTCCTGTCAATTAAAGCAAGATCAAGCATATAGAGTAGTACTTAAACATATGCACTAATCAACCTGTCCGGGCATGAGGTTAGGAATTTGATTAACCTTAAGAACAATGTAACGAAACAGTCCTTTTCAATTTTTTATAGATTTAGAACCTAGGCCAAAAAGAAGGACGTTTACAATATAAAATTCTTGTTGAATACGAAAATCCAGTTTGAGCAACCAAATAAAAAGAGAGAAGTTGTTCAATGTAAGACAAGGGTTGCCCTGTATACAAGGAGTTGCAAAATAAACAATTTCCTCCTTTAAGGAAGAAATCTTTAAATGAGCCAAGCCACAAACTCACCCCAACGTATCAACCTGAGTCACCAACAAGCAATGATGCAACATGATGATTCAGAGTCTGTGGCATATGCTCAAGCCGTTCAAGGTAAGAAACCTGCCCTGTTAACACTGGCAGTAACGCTGAAACGGTAACCCTCGCTGTTACAATACAGCAGTCATTCGAAAAAACTTGAAAGTATTTTATTGAAGTAGGCAGAAGAAATAGGTACACTGTTGAACCTCTTGACAACAGTAATTTCAAAATTAAGTAAGTAATAATGAATTATTCAAACTCATATAAAATTGCTTTGTGGAACGCCAACGGCTTGACTCAATATAGACAAGAGAATATTGTTTCTTAATTACCACAATATATATATATATATATATATTTTACTTGTGTCCGAAACTCATTTCACAGACAGAAATTATTTTAGGTTGCCTAACTGTACTGTATATAGTTCAAATCACCCCGATAAAATACGGCACAAGGAGGCTGTGCAGTCATAATCTCTATATATAAAATTGAATGTATGTATGTCTGTATGTCCTTTATGTGTAGCCAAACTACTCATCCGATCGCCATGAAATTTTAGGAAGTTGCTCTATATGTGTCCGGGAAGGTTTTAGTGAAAAAATATCTTCGAAAACCCCATAAGTTTCCATTTTATGGCGTTTTAAATTTCTATTGTTAACCTTATGGAGAGTAAGTTTGTTTACAAAATGTCTACAATGAAAACATTTGATTTCTTAGCTACAGATGATTGGTTTACTTTCCATTAGCAATATCATTGATTATGAATAGTTCTTCTATCATCTCTGGCAATTAGCTTTACTATCCAATGCCATCTGAATCATTCATGTTAAACTATGAAGTAAATGTGTACTGTAAAAAATGAACAGCTTTATTCACCACGTTAATAGTTTACGGATTTGGGGGATTATGTATTTATATTTTTATTTTCTGTCTGATTAAAGTCACGTGTGTATATGATAATTACAATGTTTATATTATTACGTTTATTATAATAATCAGCTGTTGTATATCTTTCCTATAAAAGCCGTATTACAGTTAGGTTTTGTTTGGGTTTGGATTGGATTTGAAAATTGTGAATTAATCCACTAAGATTTATTTGTTTTATGGCAATGTTATTAATATGTTTTATCGTTTCAGTATTGTTATTCACTATGCAGCGACCCAGAATATACAACCTTTCACAATGAAGCCGTATTGCTATTCTTTCAGAACATGGCCAATCTTAAAGTTAACATGTGTTTACTGTGAGGCGTTACGAAGTTCGCCGGGTCAGCTAGTCTAAATATATAAAACAAAGTCGTGTTAGTTACATGCATTATAACTCGAGAACGGCTGGATCGATTTTAATGATCTTTGATTTTTTGGATTCGTCTCTGCTCCGGCTTTAGGCATGACCGGAGCAGAGTTTGTTTCCATAAATTCAATTAGTTTCCATTTTAGAGCGTTTAAAATTTCTAATGTTAATCTTATGGGGGATTTACTCAGCTGTGTTGTGAAAATGAAGTTTACTTTTTTAGTGCAAGATTTTTTCTTTAAAACGTTGATATGTTTGACTGGAATTGTGCTGCTTAAGGGTAAAAGAACATTTTATTAAGATTCTTTTCATTCCAAGTAAAACTTGACATTTTTCTCCTGAAAAAGAAAAAATAAATTTAATTTACACCTATTAATTGGTTTGTTACAGTGGCTTCAAGCAATAGAATCATACGTTTTGTATCAAAGATTTTGGAAATATACTTTTTTCTGCTTTTATTTCACACAGTTATGTTACCCTTAAGTTTTTACAAATTGTTTAGTAACCTGATAATTTTGCATTTATTACATACATAAAATAAATATTTATGAAAAACCTCTATTCATATATTGTTCCCCACCATCTTCAATCAACAACTGTCAAACGGTTATAAACAGATGTTTTAATTTGTATTCTTTACATTTTGATTCTCCATATAATGTTAAATTTTTAGATTTTGAACTGAATATTACAAGAAAACAAGAATTTTCCCGGACATTAGACCTATCTAGAACTTATTTTCTACTCAGAAATTAGTTATTTCCTAAATTTAAAGAAAATTCTTAGAGCCGTTTTCGAGATCTGTGTGCAAATATATATATATACTAGCGTACCTGGCGCACGAAATCGTGCGATGTCAAGGAGACAATCTGTCCACCAATAACTATGTTTAGAAACTAAGTTTAGATTTTGCCAACAGATTTTCATTTTTGTTATGTTTTGGTTTTATGCAAATAAAAACTGGTGTTTTATTGCCAGCTGTACGATGATGTCGTCATTAATCGAAAAAATGTTTGTATTTACTTCCCTGTGGGAAATGGGTTAGATCATGGATATGTCTAAAGTGAATGCTTTCTGTTCATCTAAACAGCTGTTCTTATTCTTTTATATTTAAAATTCAATACATTAGTTCTGTTACATGTTTTCTATCTTAAAAATCACCAACACCCCCCCGGTGTTAAGACATATCCATGTCAAAAGTAAGAACCATGTTTAAACTGTCAGATTTGTTTTTTTTAAATTAACCACTTCTTTAAATAAACAGCTGATTTCTCGATCGTCGCTGTTTACCACCAGATTATGTTTATGGGGAAAATCGCGACTTTTACCCCATTATTTTCCATGACCACGGTGAATTTTCAAAATTGTTTTAATTGATGGCAAAACTACAAGCTAAGACCTTTATAACGACACCTTAAACATGGTTATTGGTAGAACCACCGCTCCAAAACAATTGTCATAAAAATAGGCCTAGTGTATTATATATATATATATATATATATATATATATATATATATATATATACAAACCTTGCTCGTATTATAGTATTCGATATAACATGTTATAGTTTGTGTTAGTTAAGAAACTACTTATGTTGTTTATATAAAACGTTGCTAAATCGCCAAAAAGTGGCTGGCATTCCAGGGTAATATACGTGGCAGTCAGCGGGTTAAGTATTTTATTAGCACATTATTAGAGAAAAACATGTCATAAGGTAATAAAACTTTTATTCTTAAATTCATAAATTTTATTCAAATTCCCAACATTTATATATTAATCTTAAGATCTATAATACAGAAAATAAGCAAAAGTACAAATAGATAAAAATTCACATAGATAAATAACATAGTACAATTTAATAAAATAATAATCCATGAGAATGAACATTAAAAATAAATATATTATCTTCTAAGCTGATTACATGATCAACATTATACCAGTACAAATATTTCATTCGTCCATCTATAAAAATAAACTTCTAATGTACATCTTCATCACAGAGCAATTTAGCAATAATTATTCATTATTGGTTTTAAGGCAAAAGTCCAACTGGATTCTTGGCTACTTAACAATATTTGGATACAACATTTGTAAACACAACTATAATTATATAATCCTTCACAGTTATTTAATGGTTCAAATATAGTTTAATAAAGATTTAATCTTTGAAAGTTCATATATTCCTTATGCTTATCTATGATAATACTTTCTTATACTATCAGTTTTTTATTTGAGTGATTTTTTCCTAATCCCTACCAAGTGAAGGCTGTGGTGGTATCTCCAACTTGTGGCCATAGTACAAGTCACTTTCAGCCATGCTCTATCACAGGAAAATACAGATGTACAGAAAATTGCAAACACCAGTAAAAATACACACGAGAAAATAATTCAGAATATTCTTACTTTTTTCAATATCTTGTATTTTTATGTTATGGATGAGTCTGTTAGTGTACAGAAGAACCATAAATAAAATTTATTTGCAATTAACATTCATCAGGTTAATTGTATTGTAGGCACTTGACTTGGCTAGTCTGATATTTCATGGTCCCAAACCACAAACTACTGGTCATTGTTAGTAAAAAATAATATATTAAGAGTCAACATGTGTCAGTTGTTTTCATCCAGAATCTTAATCCATAAAGCTTGGCACTCAAATCTTCAAGGGTGATGAATTTTCCTCAATCAAAAATTATAAAATTTGCTTTAATATGTGCCATTAGTGCGCTAAGGAGTATTTTAATTGGGTTATGTTAAAATTATAATTCTATATATAATAAGACTATATCTTTATTACGAAAAACAAAAAAAGAGAACTCTTAAATTTATTAATTTAAGATGGTAACTTATACCTGTAAAAGTTTATATTTTGTAACAAACTTAATAATGTTTTAACACTTTTAAAAAGGCACTTTCCTATTTTAAACAATGGGTTTTTTCAAAATAAAGGTCCAAGAGTTCTAAGTAAAAAATTTACAGTTCTCTGTCAAAAAAAATTAACGAACGGCTCGATACAAAAATAAAATATAATGTGACTAATAATTACATAACTGACCAATCAAGACAAATAATTGATAAATTAACATAGTGATTCTCTTTAGAATATACCAGCCTTTATTCTAGAGGTATACATGCTCACTACATAAAAACTAAATGCAAACAATCTTAAAATAATAAGATAAAATACTATAAAATGAAATAACAATGGTAATTTTATTTCAATACAAAATATATCCACAACACATTTCCCTGACAGTTGCGAGTTTTAAACATCTAGTGACTAAGTGGTTAATGTCCATGTACTCAATTGGCACCACATCCAAAAGGTAATACAACAAATCTGACCTCCTTTTACACTTGATCAAATATCTATATTACCCCTAGAAGAGGTAAGTTTTTTACTTTTAACTGTAACATAAAAATAATTACTTATATCTTCTTGAAATATTAGGTATAAACAAAAAAAGCATAAAACATGCCCCCCCTTATAATCGCTAACCACAAAAGCAAAAACAGGTGTCCACTGCAATCCCAATTAAGCCTACAAATGCCGTCAATTTCCACCCAAGCCGGCCACCGTTAATTTAAGGTGGGCCCCCCACTCCGCTATACCACACATTTGCAAGCCAAATTGGGATTGCTTATGGTCGGGATTCAAACCCTAGCACTTACGAATGGCTAGAACGTTACGCTCGTCAGCACAGCGCTTTAGCCGCTTCAGCCACCAGTGAATAGGAGTAGAAAGCGCTTACTTGGTTATAAGACATGCCCGGTGGCAGTCTAGTGCACTTCGTGAGCAGACGTTATGTTTATCATTGCTTTCCCCAGATTCATGATAAGTTCACTAAAATTGACGACAGATGTCTCCACCTGCCACTTCTTATTGGAATTTGTAAATGCGTAATGAATTACGACTTTACCACTTCTAGGGTTAATATTTGTCTTTTCATATAATTTTAAAACATCATCTTAATCTGGCCTAAATATTGAATATGAACTCAGACTATCAATACAACTAATTCATACTAGGGCAAGTCTTGATTAATCAATTTCAATAATTTTGGAGGATTTTTCTGATCGATGCTTGTGGTGTTTTGACCGATGGTGGCGATGCTTACGATGTCTATTACCTTTGGTTTTGTTGTCTTTTCTTTTTTTTCTTGCTTCCAGAGATGAAGAAGAAGATTTGGATTCCAGTTTTCTCTTTTTCGACCGAGTCAATGGGCCATCTCTTTCGTTCACAACTTTCTAACCGAAATCCTTCTTCTAAAACAATGTCATTTACAGATGGAAGTCTGTCTGAAACTTGTTCGTATCTCCCAACCTCCAAACAAAATTCTGTTTGGCTCAGTTGGCACTCTGTTATTTCCGACTTTTGAGAACAGCTTGGTCCCGGAGAACACTGTCCTGAGTCACTTTTTACTTTACACTCGGTGAATGGAATGAGTTTTCGTTTCTTTGGTATGGGAGATAATGTGAATGCACAAGCACCGATATTACTATTCTCAGAGGATGATGATGATGAAAGGCTTGATAAGTACTCTTGCACCCTCTCCTCGCCAAAGTTAAACACAGCAGACTTAGTAGCAGTTGAAGTAGGGAGAGATCGCTTGACTGCAGACATCCCACTTGTATGAGAGGAGGGAGTTTGGATGGATGAATGACCTAAAAAAAATATTACATGATGAAAGATAAAGGACAAAGATGTTAAATTATTTGTCAAATACCAGGGGAAGACAGCAACACAACCAAGAGAGGGACTTCAACATTAGCAATAAAGTCAACTATAGGGTGTAAACATGTCAAGGCAAACGTCTAAATATTATCAACTAATAGAAGGTTATGAATATGATTTTTGGAGTTGTTATTAAAATTGTCAGTCATTAGGTAAGGGAGCAGTAAAAAGAGGACATTATAAAAAAATTTACATGAAAAAATTATGTAGCTTGAAAATAAGTTGAAAAATATTTCAACAATAAGAATGAAGACAATAAAATGGGACTGGTTTAAATTATAAAAGCTATTTGCAACAAAACAAAAATTATATAGACACAACTAACAGCTGTAGGCAAATTACATGGATTGACAACTACTTATCAATCATCCCTATAAAGCAGGTCCACAAGTCTCGTGAATGGCAATATCCAAATGATGATTATACAAATCTCATCTAGAAACCAGAAAGCATGTGAAATTGTCAAATACAAAGGACACTATGAGTAAAAACGGTTAATTACTTTACACTCTTTTAAAAACCACACTATTTTGACACCATTGACATAATATGTCTATCTGTCTGATATATCTTTTCAGACACTATTGAAAATTGTAGGTTCGGTCTTTCTACTTCGTAAAGTACGGAAATGATTAGCTGTCTGTGCTATACAGTAAGAAGGGGAAAAGTTCATGTATGACCTGCAGTCGTTGATATTGTATCCTGATTTTTATTAAAAAATCAATTATTGAAAGTATTAAACAAATAAAGGCATATTGAGTTGAAGGAACCTGCAGAGTTAAGGTGAGTACCAAATTATCTGTTGGAATAAAATGAAGTTACTTTTTCAACATCTCTCATATTCCTAGTCTACCTCAAGGTAAAAAGAATCATAACAACCTTTAAGAGTCATGCAATTTTAACATAGATTTCAGCAGCTAGCTTGATAAAAGACCAAATGGTGTACTGATTTTTTTATTACTACTAATAGATAAAGAGACTGAGATAAGAAAAGATTGCATGAAAAATTTGTTTAATAGTACATGACTTGCAGATTAATTTCAAATTTTTTTAATTATCCATATATTCATGAACAACCACAATCACCTACCTTGGTGGGTATTGTAAGTTGAATAAAAAAAGGAAATCTTAACACCACATCACCATGGGCCTAGGGTCTTTGGGGTGAATTCAAGACAGCAATCTATCACAGCCAATTCACATAGGCTAGCCAGAGGTGACCGCTCATGATCTGACAAGTCGCCAGCCGTTGGTTTCAATCCAACAACGTTTGACCTACTTGGCCAGCATGTTACCCCTGAGCTACTGTAAATACCAGTGGTGTGGTGGTTTCTCCATTTGAGAGAAGGAAGTGTTGAGGGGAAGTATATTGAACATATTTAAATTGTTATTCTGAAAGACCATCTGATTAATCTGCCAGGATCATTAATTATTAATAGTTTGATCAATAAGGCAGCTCAGCTCAGTATCGAACCATCCTTGGGTTACATCCCTTTATCTCATGAATGAAATCCCTTACCTGATGAACTGGAACTAGAGAAACTGCTAGATGTTGAACAGCTACGTATATCATTTGATGACTTCTTTTTCAACCTTCTACGCTGGGCAAGTTTTGCATTCACTACATCCTATAAAAAAATCAGCAATTTAATAAAATTAAAAAGAATACCACAGTAAAACAAGTCACTAGCCACAAACTAAACCAAATTTGTACTCAACATTGAGAAAAAAAGATTCTT